>UCOH01005935.1:0-99306 GCA_900474275.1 Synergus japonicus
AAAGGGCAAGGGACAAATTCCCTCTTTTTCTAAGGGCATTAGGAAATAAATTCCTAATTAGTTTCTAAAATTTAAAGAAATTTAGTCAATTATAGAAATTTCTCATTTATCTTTTATAAGTGCGGGTTGGATTGGTGAACTACGGTTTGTGCAAGGAGTTTTTGGTAAAGTAAAACTATCTCATTTTACATACACACACACACACACAGATTTTCTCCACTTTATTCGCATTCTATTTTTAAAATAAAGTTTATAATTTTAAATTGGAAAAGTTTTATTTATTTATTTCAAATACCTTAACGCAGTGTTAGTAAGATAAATGACAGAAACGTCTTGAAACAAATAAGACAGAGATCAGACTCCACTACCCGTGTTAATAATGCACGTTAAAATATTATTTATTGTTAGGTAAATGAACTACTCACAACCGTTCGTAACACACTGCCTTGTCAATTGCATTTTTATATTTCAGAAGGCTTTAAATGAATATATTTATTTGAAATTCAAACTTTTGTCACAGTTCTTGCTTAGTCTGAAATTTTACAAAGTGATTATAAATAAGACTTTACTAATAGACTGAAAAACTTCTTAAGGAATCGCAAAAGTTTCACGGACGGAGGATTTCTGTATACAGAATCCTTAAATATCTTTTGCGGAATAATTGATCTATGATCGTAAAATTAATGTAAAATATAAAATTACATGTTTCTAAAATTGAAAATAGATATCGTGAAATGCGTACACGCAGCTTTAGCGTTACTTTTAAGCTTCACTGACTTTCACTTTCAATTCTACAATAATTATTCACTATTCTCATTCTCTTTGTGTATTTCAATATTTGATTAATGTTTTACAAAATTTACACAGAATGTAAATGTTTAAAAAATTGTTAATTTTTATCTTTTAGCTGCTTTTAATTTTAAATTAGAGCGATTTCGATTTTTAAAATATTATAAACTTTACTTTTCATTTATTAGCTCAAATTTTTCTTCGAAAATTGTTCAGAGTAGGAAAATCAAAATATTTTTCAAATATCGAAATGCATATCGCTTTTTCTCTTTCACGTGGCTCAATATTTGATTATAATTTAAAGTCCTTCTTGTATGTGTATTTACTGTCTTTCTAGTAAATGTATATTGACATATGTTATATTTATACATATATTTCCTAATTGTTAGGTGTTAGTATCGTTGATATACCAAAAAGGCGAAATACTTTAAATACAGATTGCTTCTGTAACCAATGAAGTGCACATGGTTAGAGAATCACACTGTATATAAGAATGAGATATATATTATTATATTCTAGTACTAAGGATCTTGTTACGAATAATTTAGCCTACCTGAAATTCAATGAATGTGAATTACAGCAATATTTTTACCTATCTGTAAAACTAAAAATTGTATGAATCTCTATCAGATAAAAAATGGGCTTTTATATTATTTTCAAAAAAGTATTTTCATTCAACACTTTTTTAAATTTTACAGTAATTTTAAGTCTAAAAAAAGAGTTCATTTCATTTAAAGTTGGAGTCAAATTTGTTTCAACATTCTACAATTCTATGTTTGTAAATAGTCTGTAGATTCGCTTTATTTTAATCGTGTGTCGCCTACGTACCTACTTTGCATTTCTATTGTTTTAAAAGTCTTTAAAACAGTTAAGCCCATTTTAATCTTAATGTACACAGAACACACGATTACCTCAACCTTTCGAAAGAACTTCTATCGTACATAGGTACATATATAAAACTGCGAACCATTACAAAGTAAAACCTGCCAAGTCAGCATTTCAAAAAAATGTTTTATACAAATATTTACACAACTTAGGAGTGTTAATAATATAAGTACTAATTTGTTTATGTGATTTAATAATTTTTTAAATGTATGTACTTTACGTTTGACTGATGACTAAGATTTTGAGTCTTAAATAATTGTATTTGTTATATTTAAAGCTCAACAAAAGACGAAAATTTCGCCTTAGTTTATAGGTTTCAAGATACTTTCTTGAAATTAATTATGTAATTATTTTGAAAATTATAATAATTTCATGCATCCTGACTGCCTGCGGATTTATAATATAACTTTTTAAGGTCTTTTGTCTAATATTTGATATTTGATTTCCAATCGAATATTTCAGAACTGACATAATTTTGCTGTAAAAATACCACCAGATTTTGTGATTGTATTTATATATTGAAGTTAAAGGCTCTACTTATCCAGAAATCATCATGAGCCTAATGCAAATTTTAAAAAGAATGTCAAGAGTAATTATTAATTGGTTTTCTTTACTGAAAATAAATCTCTCTGATAAATATCACCTCTAAATTTAAAACGTTTTAAATTTAAATTTGGAACGCTTTCAAATTTAAAGGCTATGCATTTTTTTAAAAGTTTAGATTCGAATGCTTTCGAACCTAAAATATAAAAAGTTCTCTTGTAAAGCTTAAGTATTCTTACGTAAAGCAACGTTAACGTTATATCTTTTAAATTTATAAAAATGGTATTGGTGTTACATTAGTACCAAAATAGTATTTTATTCACGTTTTAGTTAATAATTTTAGTTAGCTATATATATTTTACAAAATATAAATCTGTTTTAAAGAATAAAAATTAAGTTTTTACAGATGAATTTTGTATAATAGGTGAAGAACGCAAATTTTTAGTAAAACTGAGTTAACGCGATGTTAAAAGTTAAGAAACTTAAAAATATTATAAGACTCCGATGTACAACTTTTACATGAAATAAATGAATGATTTCATAATAACTATTGTCTTCTGAGTTACAGAGTAATTCTTATTGTTTAATATTAATATGAACTTCAGATATCAATATATGAATAATAAAATAGGTCTTTCAGCTTGATACAATTTATTTTCAGCTTAAAATAAAATTATGATACAAATATTTGGTTCGGTGATTACATGTGTACATAGAACGTATAATTTACACGTATCGGCTCAGTCCGATAAATTCTATAAGCCATTTCGAGATCATCGCAGTCATAAAGATATTATAAGCCAAGCCAAAAATTTATATCTGAATTTCTTATGTAACTTTATTTTCCTACTTTTATCTTTCACTCTTTCACATGAAAATTAATTAATCAATTTTTTTTAATGGTTTAAAAAAACTAAAATGAACATCTGAAAATAAATAAGTACATGATGTAAAGAATTAATAAATAGAAACTAGATACATACAAGGAATGTCTACGGATATTTTTAATTAAAAAAAAATTGTTCCAAAAATTATAATTTTCAAACGGAAGTACTTTAAATTTTATTGTGCTCTTAGTTAGACCCCTTATTTAAAAAATCATCTTATTTTATGATTAATTTAAAAAATGTTCTCATATAATAAAAATTATTAAATTATTCCAGCAGTTGCAAAAATATTTAACCGGTTCTGATAACATTATTATACATTGTAATATAATATTCATATGATTCATTTTCCACTTTCGGTATAATATTTATTATTTGTAAAGTGCTATGAGAACAAGTGTCACATTATATTTCTGTCGCGATATCTAGGCAAAAATATTGTTTGTCCAATAGATCATAAAATTGCAACAAATTTTTTTAATACTATAGTTTTCTTATTGGTTCTTAAGAATATAAAATGCAGTTTTTAAGGAACAAGATTTTTCTGGACTCATAGAATTTATACATAATGATATAAAAAAAAATTGACGATATTAAATTAAAATGAATACTTAAGTAATTGGATATTTTGTTTTGATTGCATAATTACTTATGACAATACTTACATCTTTGGTAAATATAACATTAATTTAAATCAAATTGGATATTTAAAATTCATACTTCAAAGCTTGAAGTGAACATTTAACATGCTTAACATCTTTATAGTTTTTCAATAGATTTGAAAGATGACAGTTTTAGATGTACGAGAGATTCAATGTAAGTTGTCATGAAGTTTACAAATTATAATTACCTAAAAATATTACGATAATAAAAAAAAATCGAAGACTGGAAAAACAACTAAAACTTGCTATAAATACTTTGTAAATCGTTACTTATACCTACAAACAGACTAGGCTACAAAATCACTTCGTCTTTAATAATTAAGAATTACATTAAACAATTACGATCTAAAACTTAACAGGCAATACGAAAGGACCAGATTTACTAAATAGTTGAACATTAAACATATATAAAATTCTAATGCCTAAACTTATAATATTTAAAATTGTGGATATAATCTTTGGAATATTAAAGACCTGACTTTGATTATCTATAACAAGACACAATATAACTCTTTTTTTATATTAACGAATTATAAACTCACATCGCTCGTATGGGAATATCTATTAATTAAATACTTTTTGTAAAGCAAAGTGCCATATCTATTCTGTCAGAGAGAATAAA
The DNA here is from genome assembly GCA_900474275.1 of Synergus japonicus. Lineage (NCBI taxonomy): Eukaryota > Metazoa > Arthropoda > Insecta > Hymenoptera > Cynipidae > Synergus > Synergus japonicus. The sequence continues at coordinate 4,389 of UCOH01005935.1, forward strand.
TTTCTCCAAAAGTTTCCATTTATGTTTATATTAGGAAATATTTGAGGATATGGGGAAAAATGTTAGAGAAATCTATTCACTGAAGAACATGAAGATTATTTCATGCACTGCTCAACACGATTAGGTCTTCTACTTAAATTTAAATCAATCGGACACAATAACAAGATTATGCAACTATAAATAGGTCATAGAAAAAAAAAAGTAGAACTAATTCCTTTTCATGAGAGTGAAAAATCGTTGATGTAGTCTTATAAAAATGTTTTTTTTTTCTTTTTTTTTTTGAAAATAAAGAAAGTACTTGATGAGAATTGAAAACTGAGTCAGTATTTTAAGTATAAAGTTCAAATTTTTCCCATTGATACATGCTTAATATTTTACCATATTTTGTTAACGTACACCGAACGATTATTCTCAACTCGTAATACATACATAAATATTTTTCAGAAAGTTAAATATTTTGTTCTGTGCTTATGCGTTCTGTATATGTTACTTACGTATACGTATGAGGTTTCAGAAGTAAAGAAATACTCAAAAATAGTAAATGCAACCAAATTTTTAAGAGTCGTTGAATCACGTGGATTGACTAGTTAATAAAAATTGAAGGGACTCTTAATGAAGGTACTTAGAAGACTTAGAAGGCATCCTTGATATTCTGAAACTGTTTAATGGCTACGTCGACTGGTAAATCGAACTTATGATTCGTAAGTCGATCAAGTGTGTGAAAAGCATCTTGAAAACCTGAAAGAAGATTTAAATTTATATTTTAAATCTATATTTATAATATTTGTTTACACTATAGATTTATTTTATTGCAGTGAATTTATAAACCTACCAGTCTTTATAACGTAACTCCAAGGCATATAGTGTGTTTCTAATAAATATTGACATTGCAGAATCAATTTCAGCCACACGACTAGTTTATTGGCGCTACGAGAGAGATAAAAATAATTACAATGCACTTGTCGATACTTGATTAAATGTTGAATTAAAGAATGATATACTCACTTCAAAGCTGCACAAATAAATGCCTTAAAGTGGGTGTCGTAGCTTCTCTTGTAGGGAGTGTGAGATGTGATTATGTTGCCGATAGTTATTAATAAGCTCTATAAAAAATAAGTTATTATTCGGTTATTATTTAAGCAGTATTTTAAAATACAATGGTAGAATACATTTTTTCTACTTCCACGTTTTCTCACCTGTTTAGAGGAAACTGCTCGACCTCCAACAAGATCTAGATTAAAGCTCTGGGAGAGTTTCTGAGCAGGTGCAGAATTGTACCGATGTCCATTCTTGATTTCATAATACTTCAAAACTATCAGCCACGCATGCATGCTACTGCTACTGTTGTGACTTCTCTGTGGAAAGCATCCAACAAACGGAACGACACTGTTCACATTAGCATCTGTACTTGATCCATGTTGCATCAAATCTCTAACAGCAATGGCAAGATGTTTCCTAACAGCTGAAGTGACCTTCGCGTTGCTCTGAGCGACTGGAGAGTCTGAATCTGAAGAATATTCAAGGTCAAAATCGTTATCATATTCCTCATTACGGTGCTCACTTTCTGCCAGGATCTCCAAAATATGTTCAACAGCGATATCCAAACGAGTTCGCACGTCTCGCCAGCTACAGACAGAATTAGTCTTGAAGACCCTCCTTGATCTTTCGCTTCCACATCCAAGTTGCGATAAAATATACATATGCAAAAGCATCAGGACTTTTCGGACAGTGTTTAAACTCTCGGTTCGATTTTCTTCATCTATTGGCCTTTTCTGGAAGGATTTTTTAGAGTACGAAGAAGCAGCTTGAGCTCCATTTGTATGAACTGGACAAGCACAAGTGCAGGCTAGCGTTTCTGTGCTTACTTCACCCTGAAGATAATTTATAAAGCGTTCCAAGTCGGCGATTTGGGTTTTTAATTGACCCACTAGTTGTTCTTTCATCTTTAAAGGACTGACGATCTAAAAATGAAAAGTATTTTTTTATTTTCACTTTTTAAGAGAGCGGAAGGGAGAGGGTAAGAGACAAAATAAAGAAATATGCACCTGACTTATCGCACAGTCTACTTGCCACCTCAAATCGTCTAATGGCAATTTGCAAAGATCGTCAACGTCGAAGTTCAATTTTTCCTTAAGATGATCTGAAATTTATGACATTTTTTAAAATCCATATTTGGGAAATGCAGTTACAATTTAAATAACAACAAAATTGGACAAGAGTTTCCGAACAAGTATATTTCAAACTTACTGATTATGATATTCTGTCGTTCAAGAACAACACTTTGAGGCAAATCTGCATCACCCGTTTCGTATGCATATTTTTCTAGATCTTCCAGTTGTGATTTTAATTGGCTTATTAAATCTCTTTGTTTGGATCTTTGTAATGCCATTTTTGATTCAAGTTCAGCATCATTCAGTTCTCCAAAATTCTGTTAAAATTGAAACTCTTCTTAATTATAAATAGCTATTTAATGAAAAAATTAAATATGTAAGAAATTACTGAGTAGAAACGTACACTATTTCTGCCAGAAGTGGGTGTAGACGATCTACTATCAAACCCTAAATTATTCGGAACATCAGGAATTCCTCTAAATGCAAATTCTTCTAACTCCTTGAGCAAGCTTTCTTTTTTCTCAGTTGGTGCATCTACTATTTGTCGAAGTCGTAGTTGAACCTGGAAAAATAACGTATAAATTTTATCATAAAGAAATGAAAATTTATATAAAATGTTTGTCGAAAATAATTTTCTTACGCTTCATTTTTATAATTATTTACCTGAGCAAAATGTGTTGTTAATGCAATCAAAGACGAGTTGAGCGTCTCTTGTTCTTCTTCTAAAATTCTCAGCCTTTCCATGTCATAAGGCAAACTAAAAAAAATGTTTATTTAGATTAAAAACTATCTTTTCTATAAAATAACTCCATACTTTGGCAACGACTATCTTTGTCAAAGGATGAATAATAAACAACAATAAAAATAAAATAAAATTTATTTTAAACATACTTACTTTTCTAGCGAATGATTATATTTGAATTCACCCTTATATTCATCCTTAAAATCGCTCTTAAATTCTTTAAATTCTTTAAATTCGTCATCTCCATCGTTGGCCCCAACAGGAGCCCATCTTTCTCCAAAAGGTTTCTCACTTTCATCGGAATTATAAAAATCATCATTTTCACAGGGCTTTAACAATTCTTCACCAGGTTTCAGCAACTCGTTCGTCAGCTCGCTAATTTCTTTTTCTATTTTTATTTCCTCTACTTTTGTTTCCAAAGGGTACTCCAGGTTAAAATCCTCCATTTTCATTGACAATTTTTAATTCGATTTTCCAAGCACTCGTGTATTTTCACCACCAAAACCCTACAGCCCAACTGTTTCCAGATATTGTCACTATCCACATGATACATTGTACTTTAACTGAAAATATTTCATTCTGGGGAAGAACAACGCGGTTTTTATTACAATTTCTATCAAGATCTTCCAGAACTTCCAGCAGTCTTCCGTTGACATCTGTCACTTTAATCCATAATTAACTTCTGCGCACGTGTAAAACCAGTGACGTCAATGTCAATGTGGTCGATTTTGCACCGATTTATATTGTATCTTTAAAAAAATAATAAAAATGTTATCTTTTAATGTATCTTGCAATGACTTAACATTTTTAATCAAAGCTAATAAATGTTCTTTAATTAAGTGGCTATCAATGGTCTAAATTAAGAAAACAATTATTAATTTAATCAATATTTGTTCCGAAAAATTAGTTCAATTACAATACTAAACATCTACGCCTACGCCTATACGTTATGTTATGACGTCCGTGACGGAAGCACATGGTGCACCAATCTAACCTAAAAAAAGACAAAATAGTTTTTTTGAAGGCTATGGGAGGAGTTTACAAATGTTAATTCGCGTGATAGTAGTGATCAATTATCATTGAATCTCGATAGTTTTTAAATAAAGATGTCGCGAATGCTCTTTAAGAATTTAGTAAAACAAATTAGAGGAGTTCCGAAAGCTTCAAAAGTCAGTACTTGGTCACCACTGGCTACCGCATTTAACTCGAAAACTGCAGAAAAACATAGCTTCAAGTTGTCAGAAAAACAAACTGTAAGTAAAACCTTCGAAGTTTTCTAAAATATTTAAAGAAAATCAGATTTTATGCATCTTTTAGATATTTTCTTATAACATGACGTAACCTACAAAAAACATTTTTTATAGTTATATATTAGTATATTATGTAGTATATATTGTATTGTACAATACATATATGTATTGTTTTTCTGGTACAGTTTTATAATTTTTGATGATTCTCGGTGTTTGATCATCTATTGAGTTGTGTGTCATAAAATTGAAGTTTTTAAGTAATAAGTTTCTAATTTTTAAGCTTTCAATGTTCCAAATATATAGATTCCAAAACTAAATGTTTTTCAATGTCACATCATGTATATATATATTATGATTACATAGGTTGAATATTAATATTATTGAATTTTTGCTTTTCACTCTATTGCCACTTCAAAAAATAAACTTTTTGTTATGTAGGGATTATTTGGAATACCAGAACTCGAATGTACAGAAGGTTTCGAAACCCTCAAAAGCTATGCTATCTCGCATTCAAATACACTTATCGCGGAAGCCAATAGTTCGGACCGAAAAAGAAAAATGGTCGAAGTATTTGATGAGCTTTCCGACACTTTGTGTAAAGTTGCAGACATGGCAGAATTCATCAGGCTAGCTCATCCTAAATTAAAGTATTCAAGCGCTGCAGAGGATGCGTGTTTGGCTATTAGTAGTATAGTTGAAAAGTGAGAGACTAATTATAAATTTAGATTCTCTACCAGTTTTAATTATTCGCCAACATTTTGTTTAATTAAATTTAAAACATATAATTTGAATTCCCTTCTCAGATTAAATACCCATCGAGATCTTTATAACTCATTGTTACACGTTGTAAAAAACGGAGACATACAGAAAACAACAGAAATCGACAACCATGTAGCGGAATTATTTTTATTTGACTTTGAACAGAGTGGAATTCATCTTCCCGAAGAACAGAGACAGAAAGTTGTGGAACTTAATGACTACATACTGCAAGTAATTATATTTTTTTTGTAAAGTTTAGCTATTTAAATTATCAGGAATTGATTATTAATTAATTTGAAATTTCAGATAGGACAAAAATTCACGGCAGGAGCTCTAAATTCTAGGAAAATGCAAATAGATCTGTTACCAGAATCAGTAAGAAAATAGTAAGAAGTATTCAATTAAGTCAAAATACAATAGAATAATACGTAATAGCATATAATTTTTAAAATATGTTACGATTATCTAGTTTTGTCTCCTTTGGAAACGAGGTTGAAATCACTGGTCACTATGCGGACTCACCAAGTGCTTTAATGCGTGAAGCGACTTATAAAATATTTCTTCAACCTGAGAGATATCAAGAAAAATTACTACGAGAAATCTTAAATTCAAGACATGCACTTGCTCAAATTTGTGGATTTCCTTCTTACGCTCACAGGTAAATTATATTATAAGAAATTTTTGTTTTAAATATAAGAGGACCTAAAAAAATATAAATAAAATAAATCAATTCCAGAGCGTTAAAAGGAAACACTGTAGAAGCACCTGAAAAAGTAATCGACTTTTTAAATATTTTGAATGTGGAATTGAAGGACAGAGCCGGGAAGGATTTCAAGACGATGCAAACAATGAAGGACTTGGAACAAAGTCATGAAAGTGTTAGTGATGTTTACTGATTATATTCAATCTATGCATTTTTCAATAATGAAGCTAGAATGTAGAAGACTGCAGTCAATATAAGAAATTAAATTTTTGAATGTATTACTCTATGAAAGAATTGTTTCAGCCCTTAATGCCGTGGGACACATCTTATTTTACATCGAAAGCAAGAAATAAGTGGCTTCAATTGTCGACTAAGGAATACTCGCCATATTTTTCGCTAGGTGGTTGTATGGATGGAATAAATTTAATAACGCAAGCATTATATGGAGTTCGTTTAGAGGCAGAGCCAATTTTAAAAGGAGAAGTTTGGGCTGATAACATTCATAAATTAGCCGTAATAGATGAAAAGGAAGGATTATTAGGTCATATTTATTGTGATTTGTTTGAAAGAGCTGATAAACCAAATCAGGATTGTCATTTCACTATTAGAGGTGGACGACACCTACCTGATGGTTCTTATCAAGTGAGTTTAAACGGACTTTTAGTTAAAAAATGATTAGGACTTGAAAATTAACCTTAAATTAATTTTATTTCAGAATCCAATAGTCGTCGTAATGATTTCATTGCCTGTTTCAAGATGGTCCGACCCCTGTTTGTTGTCTCCTTCATCAGTAGAAAATTTATTTCACGAGATGGGACATGCTTTACACTCTATGCTAGGTAGAACTCAATATCAACATGTAACTGGAACGAGATGTTGCACTGATTTTGCAGAAGTTCCCAGTATACTCATGGAATATTTTGCTAGCGATCCTAGAGTAAGTAAAAAAAATAATACATAAAATGAAGAAGAATATAACTTGAACTTAAATGTATAATCGTTAAAAATCTTGTAAACTATATAAAAAAACTTTCAGGTAGTGAAACTCTTCGCCAAACATTTCCAAACTCAAGAACCAATTCCTCAGCACCTAGTAGACAAATTGTACGCATCGAAAAGCGTGTTTTCTGCCTCTGAAATGCAGAATCAAGTCTTTTATAGTATGTTGGATCAAGTTTATCACAGCGGAGAACTCAAATGCGATAGCACAACTATTTTAAAAGATATTCAAAAAGAATATTATGGGTTGCCCTACGTGGAAGATACGGTAAGCAATTAAATAAGAATTTCAAAAAAAAAAATATATATATATGTGTATATAAACTAATATAATTTGCAGGCTTGGCAACTGAGGTTTTCTCATTTAGTTGGATACGGAGCAAAATACTATTCGTATTTAATATCTAGAGCAATTGCTTCCTGGATTTGGCAAACATACTTTCAAAACGATCCCCTCAGTCGATCCTCTGGAGAAAAATATCGAAGAGAATGCTTAGCTCACGGAGGTGGTAAACCTCCATCTAAATTAGTCTCAGATTTCCTCAACAAAGAAGCTAGTCCATCAAATTTCGCGAAATCTTTAGTTAATGAAATTGATATGAAAAACGATCAAGTACAAGTAATGAAGAAGAAGCTCTCCATCTAAATTTTGTTTTCATTTTTTCAGTACTGTAAATACCGACTTTAATTTTGTTCAGACAAAAAAAATTAGTCTGATAAAACTATGAAAGAGAATAGAACTTTAAATTAGAAGCTTTAAACTTTTTTCTGTAAATAAAAAAATAATTATGTATTCGAAGAAAATAAATTTTCATGATAATTATCTAGGTGTATTGAATTTTTCGTTGCTTTTTATTACAAATACGGAACCTTAAGCTATTTACAGTGTTGACAAATTCTACGAAATATTACATAAAAATAAGTTTTGTAGCATAACCTATTTATTCAAGGCAAACGCAGTATAAAGTACCATATGAGATGAGAGTTTGAGTTTCCCATCGCGCTCGGCTGCTTCCGATATAATCAAAAAAACTCCGCGTTTTCTTGAAAAATTCGAACAACGTTTTCACGTTACTGTCTACTGCATTTCTTCGCGATTGCATTTTTAATAAAACTCTTCGCCGAATTTTTCACTGAAATTCGCTATTCTCCCATTTGTTTCTCTTCTCGTTTATATAAAAGTCCCAGTAACAGAATCTAATCTATAAATAACACTGAGAGACAAAACTATAAATCATTGTACGATCCTTCCTCTTACAATTCTGACCAATTAATCTTGCTCGCAAGTACCCACTGGAATTTAAATAACAGTCGTTTCCCACAATTATGGAGTTTCGAGTTTATACTCATGTGACTGCCAATTAATTTTTTCTTTGATTTATTCACGCTTTTCTCTTATTCACACAAAATCTGTCATAAATTAAATTACATATACTAGATCATACATATATGTTAGCAGCGACACCAAGGCATGAGTTCACGCAGTCAGTACCGATTATTGCTCAACATTAGTTGGTTAAAAAGTTTTTTTGAATAAACAAAAAAAGATCGAACAACTTTTTTAATTTGATCAATAATTGCACAAGGAATAAGTAGGTGCACTTTTAAAACTCTAATAGTGCCAAAGAAAAACAGGGTTTTGTAAAGAATAAATTATGCATTTTGTCAAAAATGATTTCAAGTTCCTTTTAAAAAATGAAATTAAAATAAATAAACAAATTAACAAAATGACACACTTTTAGTCTGTCATATTTGACATAAAATAGTGCTTATTTTAAAAACAAAAATAATATAATTGGTATGAATGAACTTCTCTCCCCTGTGCCCAAATTTATGTATAAAGTATGATTTTGAAGTAAATATTATTTTACAAAAAAAAAAGCGAAACAGTGCGCGACTCAAGAAACCAATCTCTTAAGAAATAGGCACGCGATGTATTCTGGAAAATTTCATCAAATACGAATGATTCTACAAATGCAAGGGTGCCTTGTGAACTATTTCCATTTCACCAAAATGTTTTGATAAAGTGATTTTAATCAGTCTCATATGGAAAGTGACAAAACAATTCAAACTTGACAAAAACAATTTCCAGTAGAGTCGTCGTCTTGCTTCGCTCGTACTTTTCTTTTTAACTATACGAATCTACTACTTAATCCGCTATGAAAAACCGCATTGCATAAAAAAAAACTCTTGTTATGTAAAACAGATATATTATTGGTGATATTTTTTATATGCTTCTTTTTCAGCGGTATCTACAACCAACACAAAGAGAGAAAATAAAAAGCACTGCTCACGGCATACTCGTAAATGTCCAACGCTTCAGTACCTTTGTAGGATGGGAAGGGCGAGATTTCTTTAGAGTATCGCATGGTCAGGTCTGCTGATTGCTTGCACTGATAACAAAAGATAACACTGACTCTATCGACAGAGTTCAATCCTCTAGTCGGAAAATTGCCTTCGAGGTTTCCAATCACCCATGTAAAACAGTTGGTCTTTATAGAAAACATAAGGATGTTCCACTTCGATGAGGTTTTGGCAAGCGGTCGAGGTTACGCGACGTAGTTATACTGATTCGCATTATCTTTATCCCGTTCCATGTAGTCTCTGTCAATTAAAGACTCTATTCGCTTTTTCAGGTCCGCAGGCTGGAAATGTAAAAAATAATTAGTGAATACACATTCAAATTTTCCCCATTTTGCATGACTTTTCTTTAACTATTATAATTTGTGGCTTCCATAGCAAAATTCTTACCTTCACGGGAAATTTAAGTTGATTGTACAGCTCACTAATAAGGAGGTTGTGCGTAAGAGTTTTCCTCATTTTCATGATTCTAACTATAGCTGCATCTATTTGATACTGGCGATCCTGATACACTCTTTCTTCCGTTGCTTTTTGCTCCTCGTTCTTAAAAAGTCAGTAAATTATGTATTACAAAATAATGAATTAATTTTATATAAAATTTAAAATATACATTTTAAAAATCAGTACCGTTTCTTTCATTTGGATTTGGTTGATCTTTATTCTAAAGAGCTTGTTAGTGAACTCCGAATTAAAAACGAATCTATCGTTATCCGCCACATCTCTACCTCTTGGGGTCTTCTGAAGAACTCGAGCTTTACCGCATGCTAAGGACTGCAATGTTCTCCTTAATTCACCATCTTCAATATTCGTTGCTGCCTTAATGTCCTCCAGGGACAAATTGTCAGCGTCATTAAAAAGAATCAAAACTAGCGCTTGAAAGAGTGAAACTTGAAGTTCTTTGTTACCCTTTTAAAAAAGCAAAATATTTATATTTAGTCTTGAAAAATAATTTATCGTATTTAGTATCGTCCTTATATGTTTTAATTAACAAAAATTACCTGACTGAACCAAGCTTTGAGAACACAATGACCTAGAGTAGGCTGCCATTGTAATTTTCTTCCACTGTGTTTTCCTAAATAGAATTTATTAAATACATCTTGGTACTGGACCATTTCCAAGGGTAAAGTAACTTCCATGACAGGATAAGTTGGCCAATATCCCATCGTAAGAATTGACACAGTCAAGTCTAAGTTACTCGTCGATAGTTCATTCTGAAGATTTCCCGCATACTGAAGAAAGAAATAATTGTTCAAATTATTAAAATTTACAAATTTATGAATCGAATTGAATTTGAACTTACTTGTTTAAATGCAATATTAATGTCTTTGCTGAGCTCCATATCCTTGAACATTCCCTCGAGTTTGCTCGTGAATCCACCTCCGCATTCCTGTTTTAATTTTGAAAGCATTGACTTTTCAGCATCAACTGATGCCGATTTTCCGACTAGCAGACGCTTGGCCAGATCCTTTTTGTAGAACGCCTCAAAGACATCCTTTCCATGAATAAACCGGAACAGCACCATGATTTTATCAAGTAACCGTTCTAATTCTTCTTCAGTCGCCTCTTTGTTACCTGCACGGAGCTTGCAATCTACGAACTTCGCTGAAAGTTCAAAAGTTGCGAGTTAATAAGAAGGAACAAGAAAAATTGACTGAGTAAGTTAATTAGTAAGTGGATACACACCTATTAGTTCTGCTGGTTTATTCGCTCTTTGATTTATAAACGCCTCAAACGCTTCTTTCAAACTATTCGCGAATTTTTCATTTTTGTGGAAACAAGTGTTGACTATGTTATCCATTTTGTCTTTGAAATCCAAGAGCTCCTGAACCATTGTCTTATCCTTTTCGGGGTCTATGACTATCGTCTTTCCTTTCTTCTACCAATTAAAATTCGAAGTATTAGAATTAAATTTATTATTTATTTTAATGATTAACTTCACCGTACAGCCTTCTCACTTACCTTAATATAACTATTAAAATTCAAGCACAACTCAGTGAGTCCATTCTTAATTCGGTTGTACAAATTATAAAGTAGGGACAAATCGTGGATTCTATTTTCATCTAACAATCCACTTAAACCTTTTTGAAGAATGCTCGAAACATGCTCAGACAATAATTGCTTTTCCACCGTATGAATAAGAGAAAATCTAGAAAGAGGTATTAATGATTAAGAAAGTGTTCGACCTCTTAAAAGTATTCCTTTAGGATTGTTAAGATTGGTTTAATTTTGAATGATTTAAATTTAATTTAGTGAAACTATTTTGAACTTGTACATCAATCAAAGTAACACGTTATTTCCAAAGACTGTTAAGAAGATATGCTAATTCGCTTTGAAAGTTATGGTGTCTTATTATTCTCGTGAAATCTTACTTTGTGGAGGTGTCAAGATAATGTAACAAACGCTCGTTTTCTTCCTGCAAGCGTTTATCTACATGAGCTAGGTACTCGGGAACGTCGTGTTCTGTCATCAGTCGTTGACCCTCTGCCGAGTACAATCTTTCTGTTGCTTGAAGGAACCTAAAAAAATGTAAAATATTAGTCTGTGTTTAAAGAATTTATTTATTTCGCTAATCTTGTTCTTCAATTCATACTCATTAAAATTTGAAATCAAAAGAGTTAATATGTAAAGTTCATACTTAGTTTCGAAGGCGTCTTGATAAATTTGTAAGTCGGAGAGCATTCTCAGTAATGATTTAAGAAGAGTACGGTCCACTGTATCGCCTTGACGTTCTTTTTCTATGAGCATTAGAAGTCCTTCTACCGTTCGAGTTTGTACGAGGTTATTTAAAACGATATGAAGTCTGAATAAATAGAGTCCCATTTCCCTGTGGAGAAAAATTCGCCTTATACCTCTTTCAACAAGAAATAATACTGTATTTTGAGTATTTCATATAAAAATTTACGTACCAAATTGAAGAAATACCAGAATTTTGCAAAACGTACGTTCTGTCAAGGTATAAAAAGATACTTCTAATCATAATCATTTGCCGACAATGCGACTGCCAGCATTCATTCATTTTCTTTAAGAAAATGTGTCTGTCCATAGATTCTGCCACGAACTGCTCTATATTTGCCTTGACGTGGGCCTCAGTCAAGGTGGTTAAATTAGAATAAAGTGTCGAAGCCATTTTGTGATTACACATATTTTCAACTGCCTGGTAAAGTTCCTCCAAGGAATAGCCTATACTTTTGCTGGTTTGTATAGCCTCGACAGCTTCTCGTAATTTTTCCCATGTTTCCTCTTGATAATTTTCAGGTAATCTTGGTTTATCTGCAAAAATGGAATTTGTATTTGTTTTTATGTTAATTCTGGGATTTAAAAATCTTGTAATTTAAGTCCTTGCAATTTCTAAAAGCTTAATACTGATCTATCATCTCATGTTTCATCAATGTATAAAATGAATAAAGTATGTGCTTTAAAATTATATAATGGAAATGCATCTAATAGGAACTTTAGCTTAATTTTGACAACCTAACCTTTATCTTTTCGTTGCAAATTTGAATACACAACTAACTAGTTTCTAGAAAAAAAAAAATTCCTATAAACAGTTTTCTTTCAATAACGATAAAGCCCAAAAAATGTCTATTTATATTTACGCCTAAACAAATGTCTTTTATTAGAGAGCCAAGTCATGCAATTTCTAGAAAAGTCTTCACTGGTTGAGATCAGTTGATATGACGTTTTTAAAATGTAAACACATCAGAGAGAAATACGAAATTTCTAAAAAGAAGTAAGAGCACACTAATTCCTTTTCAGAGTTAGTGATATTCCAAAAAGATGATATGCGTAATTTTCAATCGATAAAGCGTATTTAAAAATGCCTATACATATAGTTAAAAAAAAATGAAAGAAAAAAGAAGAAAGAAATCGACCCAAGAAAGCAATAACAGAACACTGCGAGTAAGAGAATTAAGAAAGTCATGAAAAATGATCAACGCCCTCAAAGCCTTTTTTAAATGATCAATTAAATTAGACTATGAGGAAAATTTCAAGGACGCTTTTACTTTTAGCTTTTATTCTTTATAAGTCCTTGGGACAGGGAAAGGGTATAGATACATCGAAAGTACTTAAAACTTGACGTTTCGCAATACAAGGAACAAAAAAGGCAAAGTGCCAAATAAAAATGAAAATGACAAAGGTGCGTGCCAGCTGATTTGAAGGTTATGTGCGGGTGGTTCGCTTACTTTTGAAGTTTTTGATAATGAGTTTTTTGGCCGAGCCAGGCTTCGAACTGGCTAAATTTGGCGTAATTTTGTTAACTCCGTTGGGATTTGCGACAGTTAAAGCAGAGAAGTTTGCCCTCTTCTGCGTATTGGTCTGCGCTGTGTCCGTCATATTTTCAATCTCGTCAATCGTGGCCGCCAAGGCAGAGTGTTTGGCTCGTTTCGAGGAAGCGATACCCGTGGCCGTCGTGTGATCTGTGGACGACGACCTTTTCACCTGTGCTATGCCCAGAAGCTGTGTTCTTCCGAGTCTAGACATATGCAAACATCACCTGGCCGCTGGCCCTCGCTGTTTGTAGGAAAACTAATTTCCGTCGAAACACTGAACACTGCACTTTTCCGTCTTTTCCAATTAGTTTTTCACACGCACGATAAAAAAATCACATTTATTCGCGTCCGCACCGCAGAATCTCGCGTACATATATGTATATAGATATATATCAGTATCAGAAGATATTAATGCCTAGGCGCAAGCGCGACAAAACACATGTTTAGTGCGCACGCATACCCGCCAAAATTAAAAAAAAAAATTTCTGATAAGCCGTGAAGTTTTTGGATTTTTAGTCTCGTCTTTTAGTTTGGTTTTATCAAATTCGTAATCCTTTACCGTCTTAGTAAGACTTTTTATCTCCACAGTAATAAACGGAAATATTAAAAAAGAAACTACGTCAACTTTAATATGTAAAACAGTGGCGTAGCCTACTCTAGGGGGACTCTGTATCAAAATTGGTCGAGGGCCTGATAAGGCGGTAGCTACGCCCCTGCCGCTTTAAAAACACAAGTTCTCAAGTTAAGCAATGTTTTTCGCGGTTATTACTTGGATGGGTGACCGCTTTGCAGTGGCGTAGCTTACTGTAGGGGGGCCCTGTATCAAAATTGGTCGGGGGGCGGTAGCTACGCCCCTGATGCAAAAAATATTTGTTTACATACTTTCAGTTATGTACAGAAAATTTTTTTACCCGTTCAAAGAGCGCTGATTCTGCCATTGGCTGATTTATTTCAATTTTGAATCACGCGCCACATTACAGCCAATGGCAGAATTCCTCCGGTTGGAAGCCATAACACGCTGCGCGCGCAGAGAGCCAACTTTGAGAGCACTGTGTTCGACTCTGATTCTAACCTGTTCTAACCTATGTGCCGTATTAGATTGAACTTTTTATAAACAAATAACGTTTGTACCATTTAAATTCTAAAAACTAAATATGCCACCCAAAAAAGCAGCTGGTGGTGCTAAAACTGGAAAATCGAAGCCGGCCGATGATGGTGACAAAGGAAAAGGAGAAAAAAAAGGAGGAACTTCAGTCAAAGTAAGAATTTGGTATTTGGTACCTTATAGTGCTTACATATATCTAAAATAATATTTAAATAGTTTGTAGCGTTTTTATTATAATAGATTATTTACAAATTATTGTCAGGTACGTCACATCCTCTGTGAAAAACAGTCAAAAATTTTGGAAGCTTTGGAGAAACTGAGAGCTGGACAAAAGTTTAACGAGGTTGCTGCTACGTACAGTGAAGATAAAGCGCGTTCGGGAGTAAGTTGATTCAAATACATAACTTATTATTAGATATTTAAATGTTTCTAGAAAGTATGCGTATAAACCGAATTTCAAGTAAGTTCCAAACGCATGATTATTCAAGTTCCTTTTCTTGTGCCTGTGCATTGTCTTTTCTTTTTGAAAGTATTCAGCTATTCTCAGATTGCTATTAGTATTAGAATAATAATTACTACAAAATAATAGAAAAATAAATAAACATAAATTTAAAACTATTAGGGTGATCTTGGTTGGATGATACGAGGATCTATGGTTGGTCCTTTTCAAGAAGCAGCTTTCGCATTGCCCATTTCGAGTCTGGGTTCTCCAGTTTATACAGATCCGCCGATCAAAACCAAATTTGGCTACCACATTATCATGGTGGAAGGAAAAAAATAAGATTGTAAATACTATTTTCTATAATTCTTACTTTCTTAATTTGAATAAATCACTTTCATATTTATTATACAAATCATCAAATCTTCGATCTATTTACTTTAATAATAATATATAGATAGATATTAAGTAATAATGATAACTACGTAATTTCGCAATATAATTAGAAAATCTAAATACGTATGTTAAAAATTTTAATTGATTTTATTAATTTAAAATATGACTTAAACCAACATTTATAATACTATTTTTAATTCTAAATAAAATAATTTTTATGGGTGAGCAATAAATAATATGCAAGAAATACCTTAAAAAAAAACTATATTTGTTATGAGAAATCATACTGAAAAGTACAACTCAATACAGCACTCATACAACATAAATACTCCATTTAATCGGTAGTTACAAATCTATTTGTCTATGTTATTCAGTTATGTGATGAAAGAAGTCGACAAAAGTCATTACACATTATATAAAATAATAAAACAAATATTATTGATGTCACCTTTGCAATAAATACAATGCTCGTACAAACTACTCAGTCACTTCTCTTAATTATGTGGCTTTCTTACTCAGTATTTGAACTTCATTTATCAGTTTTATAAAATATAAACCGGTTACCTTCTTTTTTTTACAATTTTTTTCCTGCTATCGCTCTGCAAGTGTCAATTATTGAACAAATTTTTACGATGTTTTAAAGTCAGTGCAAGTATTGCGATTGCAGTCTCCTGGATGCAATGATTTCAAAATTTTAAATTAATAAAAATTTAAAGGCGAATATTGGGGTTGGTGAAACGTACGTATTTTAAAAGGGAGTCATTTTCTTCGCAAACCCATGACTTTTTGTGATGGCAAGCAACGTCGTGCCAATTTACACCATCGTTGTAAAACTGGTTAAGAACAGCCAGACAATTTTCGGGAGCTCCTCCTTGAATTGCTTCACGGTTGTCTGGTTGAGGTTTTCCAATACTGAAAAAGAATTTATGATAAAATAATATTTACAGTTTTTCCAATGTAAATTATATTAATATATTATTTTACTGATATTCATATGAATATGAAAACTTACCCTCCACTTTCAGACCAGTCGTTTTGACTGCGATCATTGGTTGGAGCCAATTTTTGAAGTTCAGCAGTCCAGAACCATCCGTTGATGTTAAGAGGTTGAAGGTCGGGTCTGTCACAGCCCTTGAAGTCACAAAGGCGGCCAGAAGTCCAGATGTATTTTATTTTGTCTACAAAAATGTAATTTAACGCCATGAGAGTCTTCATTGCAAGCTGGAGATTCGAAAATTTCTAATTAATTAACAAAAAAACTTCTTACTTTGTACGATGCGACTCTTGATAAACTCGTTCTCGGCTGAAGTTTCTAGAGAAACAAGGTCCATACAACGTTGTCTACAGAAATTTCTGCCAGAAAGCCAGTCTACTTCTTGTCCACTTGTCCTTGGGTCTGCCCAAGAGTAGTAATAACCCTTTCCATTGAAACGTTCATGAATGTTTCCTGAAAAGAATTTTTAATTAGAAAAATTTTTGTTTTACTAACAACTGCTGAATATTAATTTTTTTGTTCATAGCTATTAAAGTAGTTATGAATTTAATATCGAAACTCAACAACTAAGATTTCAATCTCTGAACTCGTGTCTAATAATTTTACAAGATTAATATCATCGACTCATCAAATATGCCATCATCATTGAACATTAGATTCCTTTCCCCTGCGGTAATATATTTAGAGATCTAAACTCCTCCTTATCTCGATAGACTTTCCCTTTTAGAAATGAATAAAATAATTACTATCAATGTACTAATTTGGAGAATCGACTCTGAACCGCAGAGAAGTGTTCCGGGTACCAAAAAGGCTTAGATCTGTCACGACTCGCTATCTATTCTACCGCTCACTTTTTAAAATTCATTAGAAACCTGAATTATTTTCTTAACTGGGGTTTTCCTTTCTTACATATGCTTCCTTCTTTTACTGCTTACTATTACCGATTACAGACACAAAAAAGCATGGGCAAATTTATTTTAAGTCAGAGATCTAATGCTGGTTAAAATTTGAAGGACTGGAAATTCTTTCTGAGGTTTGAAAGATCTTGAGGTGTAAAGGAGAAGAGAGTTTTCTTTGACAGAGAAGGCTATTGTGATGAGTCTCATTATTTGAGAAAGTTTATTCATGACCATTTATTGCCATTTTGTGTAACTTTGAGTGGAGGTGAATAGACTCCGCAGGTGCGTTGACAATGGGCTATTTTTGTCACAAACGGTTAGCAGTGCGAACACTGCCCGAGAGTGGAATGTTATGTTAATGTGAAGAGAATAATTAAATTCGAGATGCTGGGAGCATCCACAAGAGTTGACGCCTAAAGTGAAACTCGCAAAATGACCCGAGAACCTCCTACTGCGACTGACCTACAGAAGAAGCCGCAGTCACGACCTAGACATTGACTCAATCTTAACGATGGCTTTCCCAAATGCAAACGAAGAAAGTTCATTATGAAATGCGAACAGTGTTCACGCGACAGGAATGTCGTATATAAACAATGGCTTCGACCGAATTGACATGCCACCCATTCTCAGAATTTTAATTTGCTTATTCTTATTATGTATTTGTCTTTTCATTTAACAATTTTTTATAATCTTAAAAAGTTGTTAAAATTGTCTTAATTTACTGAAGATTAAAAAAGTTTACTTATCTTCCAGGATTAAAAAAATGTTACTACATACAACTTATATTTTATATATATAGCAGCCAATAAAAAATTCGAAAATTATATTTGGAACTGGAGAAGTTTCTTCTCAGAAAGTGCAGACAAGAGGTTGAAAATTAAAAGTCGAACATCTTATTGACCAAGGTAAAATCTATTATGAAAAATTAAATTTTGAAATAATTAGGAACGTCTTTAATATTAAAGTATCTTTAAACTTTCAGGATTAAGGCTGTGGATCAATAATTTCCAGTTTATGGACTTAATCGACCCGCTTTTCGATTCAGGGATAAACACTTCCGGATTGATCCAATTGAGAAAGTGTCGCCTACTTTACTTCTGGCAATGGTGTAGCCCGAAGTCAAAATTACCAATTCAAATGCAGGTGTCATCGAAGTCGTCACCACACTTTCTATGACCATACAGGTAGGATTGGCCATGCATAAGTATAAAGGAGTTAGGAATCAGTTTCTCTGAATTAGATTAAAGGTGTCAGAGATGATCGAAACGTTATTAACTTATAGTGACTTCATAAAAAGGAGAGGCTCGCATGTTTTCACGATAAATCAGAAGAGAAAATCTTTTTGGAATGTTCCTAATAGTGAAGACAAATCCGATATTTTCTGTTTTATTCAAATTTAATCTCTGAATTCTTAAAAAATTTCCTTATTTATGGAAGAAAATATTTTTAACAGAGATTTTAGAACTTTTAATATTTAAATATTCATGTTTTAAACCCAAAATATTATAAATAAATTCTTATTGTACTTACTTTGGGCACATAGAGTTGGTACAGGTGGTTCTAGAATTCTCCCAGCAGGTTGAGGTTGAAATTGTGCTGAGGAAAGAGCGACGAACGCTCCCAGAATTATAAACCGCAACATCTTTATTTGTCTGCAATAAAAGAATATTTTAAATATTAATTTTTCATTTCTTATCTAAAATTGGAATTGGCCCTTAGAATTTTCTAATTGGGGCTATTTTATTCTACAATTCGCAAAATAGTTGCAAATTTATTTTTGTAAAATATTACAGTGATATGATTTTAATTTAGTATTTTAACTACATTCGATTTTCTTCACGAATAGTTGGCGTGAGATAAATCTGCCAATAATGAAATAACTCTGCTTAATTAGATGTCGATAATGGACTTCGGCAAAGTCACGAGCGGGCAACTTTCTTTAAAACCGGTTCCACGGTCCTAATATTTTGTAGGGTGCCGGTAGGATGAAACGTGACAGAGTAACTTGAAAGACGAGAATACTTGAAATATGTTTCTTTAGTTCAAAAGAGCACTTTACATATTGAATCGCTCTTTCGATCATTTCCCGCTACTTCCTACTGAATTCTTAGATGTTTTTTTTTAAATTTGCATAAGTACTTTAGATTTATATTAAGAGGCTGCTAATATTTTTTCTATGTAGATTCCATAGAGTGGTCAACGGTCAATAAATCCACATTTTTGCCAAGGTGATGTAATATTTATCTGAAGGTCTTAACACCAATAATTATTTAGAGTTCAAGTATTTGCTTTAACCGAAATTTGAATTCAGACCCTTGAATTAGGTTTTATTTGAGAATAAAACAAATTTTAGGAATAAATGGACTAGCTTAAAATAGACTGTATTAAAAGTATAATATATAATTGTAAAAAATAGTTACAAACATAATCTTCGAAAACGCTTTTGTATAAGTAATTTATTCTCATATAGTATATATCAAAAATTGTATTTGTTTAAAATTTTTTTGAGAATTTAAAAAACATATTTATTGATACACCAGTCACAAAGAGTCAAGCACCAAAAAATAAAATTTTTTAAATGTAATACTTGATATTGAAATCTATTTACAATATAAATTTTCTAAAAATTCTAAAGTATAACATCACATATAATACCAATCTTATTTTAAAAAAATATTATTGCTAAACTTTTAAAAGTACCACACAAAAAATTGAAAACAAAGCTTTAAGAACTCAAATATTTTTCAAAAAGACACTTCAACAAGATACACTTAAAAAAAGGAGAAGTATCTCGATGCTTACCTAACTACGGTCTGACTTGAACTGCAACGCTTTTGTGGAGGCACCCCTATATATACACAAGGAGGACACCATTGATGCCCATTACTTTTACAATCGACGATCGCAGAAATTTTCAGAGTCGCTCATTTAGAATTGAAAAAGTATTTCATTCTAATAATGATAGAAGCACTTCCTTTTAATTTATTTGAAATTTTTAAAGTAATTTTCAACAAATTAGAATTATTATATTATATACATACAAATAAAATAAATTTTGTACAAAAGATTCTCAAAAAAACCAGGTCAAATTTGATCCAGTTTAGAGCGTGAAGAATTTATTGTTTGTAAATCACAAGGAAGCGAGAAGGGTCTTTTTGTGTCTGGCCCTTTCTTTTAAAGTAGAGTGAATTATGACTCTCAGAAATTTTTGACCCAGAATTTATTCGCACATACGTTAAAGTGTAATTTATTTGAAAGTTTTAAGACACTAAAAAAACCTCTTCGCTTGACTATTTCAGATTTTTAATTAGAGTGCTATTTATCTCTTAGAGTGAACTAATCTAATAATTTTAATTTAACTTGATTAATTTATTTATTCAGGTTTTAATTTAAATTTTACACTTTCAAAATTAGTTCTTATGAATTAAATAATCAATTCAAGAGTAGGAATTTTAAATAAACTAATTTTGAATTCATTAAAAGAATTCAAAATGTTATACAGTATTAATCGAGAGCCTAAATGTCAAACTTAAATCAAATTTGAATCGAATAATAACAGATTTGAGTGTTGAATTTTTTTTAACATTAAAATTATTATTTGTTTCAGATGAGCCTTCAGAATTTAAATTCCGCTACAGTGAGTACTAATTATTGGTAGAAAGCTTCTACAAGGCATTTGCAGTTGAAGGCGAAGCTGCGACGTCCAGTTCGAGTCTTTTCCCAATTCCCGGATGTGTACAAATTAATTTTTTACACAGAAAGTCGTTATATTGTCATAGACACCAAAAATGTATGTTGCGCTGAACTCGTGATTAGAAATACTTTCTCAGCTATTCAATGGCTCAAATAAGGGGCAACAACAGTTCTCAGCGTACACACGTTTCTTATGTTCGATAGGAGCGATTTTCCCACGTGGATCCGGATTGTTGCTCAAGAAAAATTCAACATTCTGCACCGTTGCACTTGCCAGGGGATTACTTCGTCGAAAGTAAAATATATCTGTACTCCAATCAATTGATTCATCGAGAATTCTGAGAATAGAATTTATTTTGCCTAATTTATTCTCTCACAAAATCTACATTCGGCCTGCTCTCCTAAATAAGATAACGAGACACCTTTCTTCGAGATGTAAAATTGAATACAAAATTTTTTCTCGCTACTTTCTCTACAATAATTTATACACATTTGAAATAAATCAATAAGTGTATTTCTAATGGTCTTCAAAATAACTCAGAAAGTAAAAATATGGAACGAAAATAACATGAGAGATCATTTTTTTTTCTATTTTCTTTGACTTTCTTTTTCTATTCTGTTTTTTAAATGTATATTTTAGTCATGAATTCTCTCTTAAAATTAGCCTTGATGTACAGCTACGGAAATATCATTGCCAAGTAAACATTTTAATCCTGAATAAAATTCCTATCTAAAACAGGGCCTGGAATTTTAAACACAGAAACTATAGAGGAGTAATTAGCAATACCTTGAAATAAAATTAGGTAGTTTGTCTCATTTTCAAATATTTATTTAGTACTATAACAAACTTTACCTATTTCTATTAGAATGTATATATGAAGAAGGCTAACTTTCGCTATATAATTTATGGAAAGCTGAAGAGTGATATTTTTAAAAAATCTTTTTGATTTATGATTTAAACTAGACGAGTCTAATAAGTGAAAATAGTTTTTTCTGCCTATAAGAATTAATATTAAATCATCAGCATATATTTCTTCACTCTAAAAAAGTATTTAATTCCAATCAAAATGTATTTTTTAAAGTTTACAATAAATTATTGAGGTGAATAAATTTATATTTGTATATTTTTATATTCTCATCGCATAGGTTTCGGTTTTATGTGAAAATTGACTTTCGTGGATTTTTAGATTTGTTTTAGCCTTGAATCTAATTTATTTTTATTTTGATAAACGTGAATGAATTCATGACTTTGCAACGACTTTTGGAAACTACTGTGTCTGCATGTTAATCGTCAACCCAGTCTACTCTGTCTATTATCTCCAATCTTAATTTCCAGATATTTTATATTCTGATCAAAAGGCGCGAAACATAGACAAAACCAGTTTTTCAAAAAATTACATTTTGTGTGGTATATATAATATTGTCTTAATATTGAATTGGTTTATCTTTTCAAATAATAATTTACATTTATTTTTTTTCTATCTTGATAAATTTCTTATTCTTCAAATATAATAGATTTTTAATCAATTTTCTTTGTAATTTATGTTACGTACCTAATATTTTATTTCCTTTTTTGCAGGACATATGACTGGCAGAAAATATAATCCGCACCGTTAGAGGTAAACTATCAGTGTAATCAGACGTTTTAAAACTAGGTGACCCAGATTAAGTTTTAACACTTCGCATTTTTATACATTCAAAAAGGTTTATAATATTTTTTTCCCTCGTACATTTATATTCTTTTACATTATTATTATTCAAAGAAAATACTAACTTGAATTTTATGTAATAGCATTTTTATTGCAAATTAAAATTTATTTTTATTAAATGGTTAATATTTTGTACTTTAAAAAATAAGTATGTAGGAAATTGTGCAATAGAAAATTGTTATTGTTCTTATAACCATATTATTAATAAAGCATTAAAAAATTAGTTTTTATTATGAAGTTACGGTTTAAAATTAATTATTATAAATTACATTTTAATTTTAAAGTTGTAATTAAAATTGCAGTAAACAAATAAAGTAAAAAATAATATTGAATTATCTATACTATTTATAAACATTCATCAAATATTTCCAAAAATGTTATACTTACTTTATCGACGTTCCACAATATCAATTTTTCCCTTTCAGAGTACTCTTCACATTCCCATTTTCCAAAAAAATGTTAAATTACTTCTAGTGATAAAGAAAAATTCAAAATACTGAACTAATAATTCTATTTCAACCCCTATTTTTCATTTTGAAAAATATTTTGAGGTGTCGACAAAATTTCAAATTCAAATATTCGAACAATGACTAGTTCTTCCAATTGCCGCTAAATGGCGCTACATGCTGTTTCGCGCATGCGCATAAATGTAGCAGAAAACATTTTTTTTGTACAAATTTACAAAATAAATAGCGAACTTTTTCAAGAGCTTCACAAATCAAAATACCGGTGATGATATCTCCTTTGTGAATACTTAATTTCTTTCAAACTGAAATATGAATCAGTACGTAAACGATCGAAAAAGTATTTTGTGGCTGGAGGTAATCGTTTCTTGAGAATGCTTGATTGCTTGACAATACATATACTTGAAAAGCAACATGTCCGCCCTCCGGTAGGCGTCTTCGTTGATCTTTTGTTTACGAAGTGTTTTAGTGTCTAAATAGGAGCAACATTGTTTATCAAAAAGTGCCTAGTGCTCAAGAATGATAAGTAAAATTCTATTGTTATTTTATTTCTTCCATAAATAATGTCGGACACGGCACTATGCCGGCTCTGTGCCGAGCCAAAAGGAAATTTCATCGGGATTTATGACTCCGAAGGACAAAAACTAGCGATCGAAGCTAAAATTTTTAAGTGTTTGCAAATTCAGGTTAGTTAAAGATTTTTGAAAATAAACTCCGTATCTTAGAACTGCTTTATTTTCCCACCGTTGATAAGTATTCTGCAGAATTTTGTGTGAAACCCATTTGACATTTTGCAGTAGATATCCCCTATATTTGATAATTGTAATGTTTTCCCAATAGCCGGTTATATCAGATCGCGTTTTAACAATCATTTTTTGCTTAAAATTAAATTTTAGTTGTCTAGATATTATTTACTATATGTTTGAATTTGAATATAAACAACTGTCCCTTCGTTTAATGGCAATGTCAATTTCAGTTTCGCTTCTATATGAAAAGTGCAAGTGCACACTGAAAAACAGACGTTTTATGCAGTATATTTATGCAGTTTTTTTTTTATCTTTCCTTCTTTACGCGAAAGGAAAATTTCTTTAAGTGTCTGGTCAAGTGTCGAATGTCTCTTTAATTTATATATTTTATTATTTTATTGCAAAATGACCGAGTGACCTTTTGACATTTTTTTTCATAAACGCGGCTAATGACTGATCATTTGCGTTTATTAAATAATTTCTTCGTGATGTAAGCTACAAGATAATAACGAGTTTGTAGGAGTTTTTCATCGAGAAATTATATACATGAAAATTTTTGTATTTCAAAAAAAGTATATATCCTCGTAGAGCTAATTGTTCCTTTTTTACCAATAAATTTTTTTTTTACGTTTACACACTAATAGTCTCGCATAAAGAAAATTTTAGCACCACATTTATTCGTAAATTTATCTAAAGATAAATTTCCATCAACAGTTTGAAATGTGGAAGATTCTAGGTTATTTAATTGATGACTTATTTTATGAATTCTTTATCTATTCATTACCCTTTGATAATATTATCAACTTCTTTCATGTGCTAATGATTTTTCATCGAAAGGAGAGAATGTTTTAAATTAATAATGTAAGGTTCAAAAATTTCTCCCAGATACAATTATTTGAACAATTGTTTTTAGGTGTTGATTACAGATGATTTGCCATTATCAATATGCATAGACTGCTGCCTGCTATTGAATCAATCTAGTGAATTTTACGAGAGAACGAATCAAGCACAAAAATCTCTTCGGCAGCTGCTTATCAACCCAAAATCAGAACCTCACTCTGTAGAACAGAATATTGAATACATCGATAAAACAGTGGAATTTCCTAAAGAAGAACAAATCGTCGAAGGAATTGTCGAATGCAACTTATCCAATGCTAATTATATGAGTAATACAGGCACAGTTGAAAATACCGTTGATATTAATAACTCCGTCGACATTACCACAAGTGTTGAAATCTCTGACACAGTTGAAATTCATGCTACTTTTTTTGCCGATGACACTACAGATGTTAAATGTTTGAGATATTCCGCAATTCAAGGAACCCAAGAAGAAAAGAATAAGAAATGTAAGACTGCTGTGCGAAAGAACCCACCTAAGCAACCGAAGAAAAAAGTCAGAAAGAGGAGTCAAATGCAGAAGATAGAAGATCAGGTGTTAGGGTTGACTTCCGATTTAGATGAAGATCTGAATGAACTCGATTCAAAGTCAAATGCAAAAATTCCAGATAATTATATGACAGGTTAGTAGATCTAGTGGGCTTGTAATTTGTCCCAAAAGATTTGTTTTTAACTTAAATTCAAGTTAATAATTTAATAATATATGAATACATGGAGTGTTTGAAATTAAATGCAAATTGGGCTGGGTAAGTTTCATCCGGTCTTGGCGAATGAACTTTATAATTAAATTTGCACATTCGTAGGTACGGAATCCGATATGGAAATGATAGAAGCTCGAGCTGCAGAGCCACATAAACCTGGTCGACCAAGGGGGGAAGGATTAGATAGGTATCCTTGGTTGTGTACAGATTGCAATGATAAGCTGCCGAGCTTGGAAACATTGCAGACTCATCACGAAGTAGTACATAATCAGCAGGCGAAGTACATGTGTGTTCAGTGCTGTAAAGTTTATGACAAATACTATGGATTTTTAACTCATGTTAAGAGACATAGAACTAAATCTAAATTCAAGTAAGTAAAGAGAAAATGTTTCAAACAAACTACGTTTCTATAATCTTATCAAATCTTTTAACATGATCTAACATCATTTGTACATTTCAAAATTGACTGTGATATGAACAATTTTAATTATTATTCCCTTTTTAAATTAAAATATTTTTTCTAATAATTGCATTTTCTTACAGTTGTGAAGACTGTGGAAAATCATTTGTTCATAAAAAAGTATTAGATTCTCACAAAGCAATTCACAGCCAAGAACGTCCGCACGTGTGTCTTACTTGTGGAAAATCTTTTAGACAGCAAAGTGCTTTATATATTCACAGCCGGTGTCACTTGCCAGAAAATATGAAAAATCGATTTCAATGTGATCAATGTGACAAGAGGTAATCTTAGTCATATCTGGTAAATAAATTTAGAATTAAATTTTTTAATTAACTTTAATTAATCTAAATACTTACATTACAGATTTTCGACAAAACCGAATTTGGTCACGCATAAGCGAATCCATTCAGGAGTAAGAAACTTTACATGTGATCAATGTGGTAAAAGTTTCATACAAAAAGGAAATTTGGAAGCACATTTCCTGACCCATTCTGTTGATAAACCTTATAATTGTAGCCAGTGTCCTAAAGCGTAAGTTTTTTATAATAATAAATCATTCTACACTGATTAGTTAAAATTTTCGAAATAATAAATTCATAATTTTATTTTTATTTCAGTTTCAAGACCCCCCTACAGTTGAAAAAGCATGAGACTGTTCATACTGGCGCTAAACCTCATCAATGCGCTGTTTGTGGTAGAACCTTTAGAGAAAAAGGCACATTGCGAGAACATCATCGAATACATACAGGAGCAATGCCTTTTACGTGTGAATTTTGTGGAAAATGCTTTCGTTTCAAGGGAATTTTAACGGTAAATTGTTCATCACCTAAATAATTAATTTTATTAGAATGTAGGTATAATAAATTCTATTTTTCTGGTTTTAAATGGATTATTTCAGATATAAGAACTATTTAAT
Source organism: Synergus japonicus (assembly GCA_900474275.1). Classification (NCBI taxonomy): domain Eukaryota; kingdom Metazoa; phylum Arthropoda; class Insecta; order Hymenoptera; family Cynipidae; genus Synergus; species Synergus japonicus. The sequence continues at coordinate 31,004 of UCOH01005935.1, forward strand.
TAATTTAATTAAATTCTAAGTCATTAATAAGGAAAATTATGTTTGTAGACTCACAGGCGGCAACATACTGGAGAAAGGCCTTACAGTTGTTTGGAATGTCAACATCACTTTACTAATTGGCCAAATTATAACAAACACATGAAACGCAGACATGGTATCAATACATCACACACTAAGCATCTCCAACAACCTTTGCAGCAACAGCAGCAGCAACAACAATCACAACAGCAACAGCAACAAGTTCACCAAACTCAAGTGTCTGTTCAAGAGGAAATTCTTCCCACTACGCATACGAACTCCACGACTGTTCAAGTAAGAATTTAACTAATCAGTAATTATGAGAGAGAGATTGATGTTAGAAATTTTCTTATAAATCAACAAATGACTTTAAATATAAAATTGTTTTTGCAGGTGATAGAGACTGTACCTCATTCCTCGATCTCACAACCAATAATTGTACAGGCTATACCCACGACAATTCAGAGCTTTCAACCGGAAGTGTCTGGTCTTGTTCAAGAAACAGTGTTTCGTGAGAGAAACACAGCGTATTTTAATGCAGTGCCTACGGCATTGCAAACTTTTCTCACTCCCAATATACCGTATAATTTTTACAACATTTCAAACGTCACTGAAAACGATTTAATTCAACACAGGTAAAGGTCGAGCGGTGAGTGAAAGGAGGGGTTTCATATATAAGGTGTTTAAAGAGGCCATATTTAATACATCATTTATTTTTTTTGCATCTTTAATGAACCCCAAGCTCTCTAGAAAATACAAAAACAGATTTTTAAATTTATTTATAATTTGGAATCCCCTTTATGAATAGGGAACAAATTAAATATTCATTTACTTATTGCTTTTTAAAATTGAATTTAAAACTGGTAAAGCAAAAATAAATCTCTTCCGAAACTTCGATTCTGACAATAAAATTCATGTTCATAGAGTTTTTCGGGATTCGCAAGTTTTAGTGATGGTTAGTTAGTTCTTCCATTCTAATACTTTCCAAAAAATTGGAAATACCAATTTGCATTACTACATATTAACTATTAATTTTATTTTCAGTAAGTAGTTTAGATTTTTTTAAAGTGATATCTATCAAAAATTAATCTAACCTGCCTGTTCAGAATATTTTTATACAATCAACTCAATAATCATTCGTACAAAGGCAGATTTAATCTTTATTTACTTTTCCATATTTGTGCAGTATTCATTACATATTACGTAAACATGAGTTTATCAAGGAAAACTATTTTCAATATGTAAATTCCTTTCTTTTAAGTAACGTCTTAAAAGCAGGCAAAAAGTTAATTATGTTTGTTTTATTCGCATAAATTAATAGCGAAAAATTGAATTATATGAAATTTTTATATTTTATACGAGATGTAAATACGAAAATTTGGGTGACTTTTGAAATGAGATGGTTTTGTAATTAAGTTGTGCGTTTCAAGTTGTTAAAATTGTATGTAGGATAACAAATTTATTGAAGACCTATGTAAGTGACATTTTTTAATCAACAAGGTAATTGACAATAGATAACTTATTCGTGTCAAACTATTCGAAGGACGACTTTTTTAAATGCATAATTCATTAAAATAAAACATTGCAATCTCGTCTATACGAAAACATTTTATCATGATATTTCTGCTCTCATATTTTCATTCTTAAGACTGTAAAACATTAATATTTCTTAATCGAATTTTATTTTTGTTTTTTTAAGAAATTTACAAATATGAATAAAAACAAAAGGAGTTGAAAGTGGTTAATCAAGATGAAATTAATCAAGTACCTGTCATTTAAAATATTTTCTTAGCGTCTGGTTTTTCAGATCTCAGGAGTATAAACGGCGTTTACAAAATTTAATATAAAAAAGATTTTATTTTCCAGTCTTACAATAAGTTATACAAAAGTTCCTCAATTGAAAATAATTTATACAGCATGAGTAGCGTCAATCGATGAATACTATTATCCACATTTTTAAACTGGTTGTAGATTTGCCAATTATTTACAACTTTTGAAAAAAAAGTTAAAAGAACTCTTCGACAAGTTCCGAGGGCACAGTGACATCTTCTAGTATTTCTAGTAATGGTTGGTTTTGTGTCTGCTGTGAAGACTTTATAGATTGCTGTGAAGACTTTATAGATTGCTGTGAAAAACATTAAAAATAAAATTAATTTTTCGCTGTATAATTTATAGCATAAATTTTCAAATAAAAGGATTAATTTAACGAGATACTTACACTTTGGGTTATAGACAATTGACTTGGTCCAGGTAGTGGTTTATCTTCTTCTTCTTCTTCTTCAAAATCTGACCATTCCTCTTCCAGTCTCGTTTGAAAAGCGCCTTTTGAAGAAGTTCTAGTATAAATTTTGCCCAAATCCACTACTGAATAACTGTTGCGTCTCAATTGCTTTTCTACGTGTTCCTTAAGAGAATCATAAGCCCCTCTCATATCTCTGGTTAATTCAGAGTCATTATATTCTGAAAAAATTAATAATAATCTTTGTATCAGGATTTGCAACTTATAATTATTATATAATTCTGCACTTACTTTTCAAATTTTGCTGATCCAAATTGAAAATGTGACGGTAAAACGAGAGCTGCTTGTACAACTGTGCTTCCGAGAACTGAAAGCAAATCAGAATTAATTATACATACATTTAGGAAATATATTTATTAACTTAATTTTTAAATTGTATTCATAATTTTTTCAATTCTTTTTCTTTTAACTTACGACTCGGTGTACGTTGGAACTATTGCACTGACTGCATTTCATATTATTTCCCGATGGACACAAAGAAATGTATCTAGTTCTGTGAGAGCAAGCAGGGTTTTCACATTCCATCCAGCCGGCATAATATTCGTTAATCATTTTTCTAATTGCCAATTGCAGATGATTGATTATCGAATTATAATCCATCCAAGGAGCCACTTGGCAATCTGGGTTCGAACATTTCGCTAAACTTGGCTCAATACCCGAACCCTGGTAAAATTTTCAAGAAATATTAACATTTAAAAATTAATTTCAAACATAAAATAAGAATAAATGATTTTAATGTTTAGAGTAAAATCACTCACAGTATTGACAACCACATCCTTTATATCGATTTCTGCTTTGCAACTTTCATTTGTACACACGATTTTCAGTGGAATGCAATACTTGTATTTATCTTCATCAATCGCCATTGGAATGTACATTTCCTCTTGATCGTGAATCACTCTTTTCGATTTATATAAATGTTCTATGCCTGTAACAAAAATTAACTTATCAATATTTGATGATTGAATAACAAAATAAGTAAAACAAATATTTAATAAACATATAATTTACCCAAATGTTCTGCCAGCAGTGCATCATCAATTCCTTCAATCGGGTCACAGATTCGGTTAACTACAGGGAAGATTTGACTCAACAAATAATAATCAGCATCTACTTTCAAAGAGTCACTTTTTTTAAATTCCTCTATATGATAACCTCTATCTGTAGCCGAATTGTTAGTGCCATCCTAAAAGAACAAGGTAAAATAGTTCATTTATTAAAATAAAAATCGAAAGTATTTCATTTTTTAATAAACTAAAATAAGAGAAGGGTCTTACAATGCAAACAATGTAGGGAATTGTGTCTCCAGCTTTCCACATTCTTCCGCCCTCTTTATTCAATCTTAACGCGACTGAAACGTGAGCTAGCTTTTTATTTGGATAGTCTTTTGGGTCCTTTGAAAGCTGCTTAGTAATGACCAGCGAAGATAATGGCACGATATTTTCTTTGATGTTTTTCGAGAGGTTTTGCAAATATGTAAACATTTTCTCCATGCGTAGCTCACTGGGTTGGTCGCAGAGAAGTTGATTTAGTATATTTCTGAAATAATTTCAATGTTAAAATTGGTCTTGAAATTAAAAAATAAGTTGTTTGATATTGATAGACCAATGTTCATAGAGAAGAAAGCAATTAATAAACTTACTTTCCAGCTTCAGAAGCTAGTTGGCACCAATCTCGCCTTACGATATCCAAACCTTTATGTTCTTGGGCCAATTGAATTTGGCCATTTGGTCCTTTTGACATTGTTACTGCGGCGTATTTTTTCTTTTGCAAAAGCAGTAAATATTTGAAGACACCGTCGATATCGAGTTCGACTCTTCTGTAGAGTTTGTTAACTTCCTGCTTTATCTGTTAAAAATAAGCAAAAATAGTAATAATACTCAACTTGAAATCGAAGAAATAACATTTTTATAGAATATTACCTTTTTTCCTATAGTAAAGACTTCATCGTAGTCAACAATGTTCGTATTTATCATGATCGAATCGGTATCACCGTAAATGACTTCGTAGTTTAATTTTTCCACAAGTCGCTTCGTGCTTTGTAAAATTTCTCTTCCTTTTGCTAAAAGATTAAAATATAATTTGAGATTGTTATTAATATTCCAGTTATAGTAATTATTGTAGATGTAATTTTGCTTTACATGTAACTAAAGCAGCCAATCCTTTAGCGTAAAATCGACAATGCATTGCTCCTAAACAACCATACATCGAATTTGCTGTAAGCTTCAATGCCATTTGTCTGATGTTATACTGTGTTTTCAATTCCGGAGAAATATTGGCAGCTTTCATCATCTGCTTGACCTGAACTCGGCTTTCCACAAGTTTTCGAATTTCGGTTGGAATGACTCCTGGTTCCAAATCCGATTCGGGGAGAGTTAAATCCTAAGAAAGCAGAAGGAAAGAACCCAATTAAAGCTGAATAGGTAAAACTTTAATTAAAATACACAAGAATTTTTCAACTATAAAAGCATTATACCTCGAGATCAGCGTAAGCAGCGCCAGGAACGGTTGTAAAACATAAATTATATTCCTGTATGATACTCGGGTATAAGGAATTAAAATCCATGAGTAAGATTAATTTGTCGTAAAATCCTTTCTTGGGATCCAAAACCAAACCTCCCGCATAAGCAGGTTTCTTTCTACGACCTGCGTAACAAATTTAATCTAATTAATACCAGGAAATATTAAAATTAATTAGTATAATTGTAAAAATTTGACAACTCACTCTCGGTAACATCTTTTCCCTTTTTATTCTGTTTCTTGTCTGGAGTTATGTAACCTCTTTCATGAAAAGCGTGCAGTAATAGGAACTCGTTTCTTTCAGCTCGACCAGCACATAAAGTCCTCGATAAAATATTACCTGCAATGCAGGTGATTTGCAAAGCAAGAGGCATCACATTCAATTCGAACACAATTGATAGAATACATGAGGCTTCAAGCATCGTTATTCTTAAAAGGTTTTCTATTTTTTCAGGAGTGCTGTAAAATTTGAAGCAATCTGCTGGTGTAATTTCTTTACACTCCTTTTCATTTCTTTTCAGAACCTGCAGAGATTAATAAAATATAATTGGGTAGGTAACTAGGATGTAAGGACAACTTGTGAAATCTCCTTAAAAACCCACAATTTGTCAATAATATGTACTAAGAATATACTTACAGAAACGCAGAGGGACTGCAAATCGTAACTTCTAACTTTAAGATTCAGTTCCTTAGCAGAAGTTTGTATATCACAAATAGGCCGACCACAAAACGTTGCGCCTAAATTCACTTTTCCCTGTAACAATTAAGAAAGGTAAATTATTACTTTGAGTAATTTATATTTTTATATATAATTTTTTTGATCAACTTACCTTAAACATTGGAGGAGTAGATCTCTTTAATTTACCTATCCTACTCCAACTTGATACTTTTAAATTATAAATTCTGTGCATCAAAAGATCAAACTGGAATCCCGTGTCATAACCGATTATTAAATCTGGATCAGATTTGTTTATTATAGTGAGCAGTTCTTCTAGTAAATCACGTTCCGAATCGCATCTGATCACTTTTGTGTGTTTAGTTTTTGAAAGTTTATCCTTTGCATGTAAAGGCCAAGGAACATCTTTCGGATGAGTTACGACTGAAATGAAACATTAATTTAAAATCTTAAATTAAAATTGGAATATTATTTTAAACTCAGGAAGGATAAAGATTCTTACGGCAACAATGTTTTTCAAAGATAGGTTTAGGCGGTGCTTTGTCAATTTGATAATTGTGATGCAACAAAACTCCAACCATCACAATTTCATTCAACTGCCCCTTAGGATTCAAAGCTGACTGAACATTCAAGGTGGCTACAACCATAGGTGGAACTGTCGTTTTTTGCGTTTCACGATTCACAGAAATGTGCTCCATTTTCATACAGTTGACCTATCAAAAAATTATTACTTATTTTATGTAAATTACATATTACAAATAAGATAAGAATGTTTAAAATGTTTTCGAATTACCTGTAATTTGCACCAGGTGACTGGATTATCAGCAACCTTTGAACATTTTACATCTAACCAGCAAGGTCCTTTGATGTTTCGTTCTATCAGTAGTAATTCCAATGCATTCACAGAAGTTCCAAATACTGCTTCGATCGAGCGTCCGCTATAAGTTGACTCCATTTGTGGATAATTGGCTGCATATCTCACCTCCAAATACTCACCAAATTTTGGAACTCCTTCATGGTCGAAGGCGTAAGATTTCGAAGTTTTACATGAACGGAATTCCTTTATTCCATTTTTTCCAGCGTAGTTATTAAACTCCTCATAAACGTTTTGTAATGTATTTTCTCGTGGTTCTTCGTCTTTCAATACTGGCTTGATCTGCAATTTTATTATATTATTTATAATATTTCTATTTTGTTCTCTTAATCGAGTAATAAATGGTCTTTATTTTGAAATTACCTGTTCCCTTGGTAAAAGATAAACTCTCCTCGGTATATTTTTCACCATGACGCAACAGGAAACGTATGTTTTAGTCGATTCCATGTAAGTTTTGCCGAAAAGATAAACAACTCCAGGTTGTTTATAAGGATCCTCATAGGCATCCCACCAGAAGAACCGAAAGACTGATTCATTATCTTCATTGGTGGTAATGGGCAGAATTAGATTTTTGTCCTCAACAGAATCTTTCGTTTCTTCCATTTGGTATTTAAAATCCTCTTCCCAGGCTAGACAAATTTCACTTGAATCGAACATATCCACGTCTGAGGCATCGCAAACAGACATTGATAAAGGTGGTTGAGAATCGACTTTACAAACTGTAAACTCCGATTCCTCAAATTCTTTTATATCAGATATCTAAAAGACAAATTCAAAATTATGTTGAAAATCTAATTACCTTACCTATCCATATGATATAATAAAACAAAGGGTAAGACTTAACTTACATCTTCAATTATAGTTTTTGAATCCACGACCTCATCAGTAGCTGAATCCTCAATAATTTGACTCGCAGAAGTTTGATTAGAATCCCGAATAGATTCATGAATTCCGTTACTATTCAGATCTTCGTTTTCATCATTCTCGATTTGTTGACTAAGACTCTGCTCTTTAAATGTCGAAATTGATTTGGATTTCTGTACTTTCGATTTAGCGGAACTTTTATTTGGGTCATCAAAAATCATCATTTCATCTTCATCATCTTCAATTTCTTCCTTTTTGCTGACTTGTTCAACTATTTGAGGTTTGGAAACTGGTGTACGACTTGGAGGACTATTAAAATGCAAAATAATTACAAGCATTAAATAGAAAAAAAAACTAAATTGTAAATCCGATAATTCGAAAATCATTTTTTCAAGAATAATGAACTTACGGGACTTTCGGAGTAACTGCAAATTTATTTTTGGCCTTCGGTACAATGCGCTTCGGAGTGCTTTCTTCATTTTTTAGCTCAGACATAAGATCATCCAGAATGTTATCCTCATCGAGTTTTTCTGAGGCCTTAGTTTTTGAAGCCATATTAATAAACATATTCTTAATGCTCCCCTTACTTTTTGCTGCAATTTTAGCCTTTTTACGCGGACCGATTGTACTATTTTTTTTAGCAGCCTGTATACTATCCTCGTCCAGGTCATCATCAAATATTTCTCTGCCATCCTCGACGTATCCTTCTCCCCCTTTAAAGTTTCATTATATTTTAACATTATAATTCATAATCAATTAAGCAATATGTTATGTGAACCGTTTACATACGAGTAATCATTCTATTAATTAATTATTTTACCATCGTCGACTATCCAATCGTCAGTTTGACGATCCAAAACCTTTTTATTGTATTCTTTCTCCTCCACTTGATCGTATACATTCTCAAGTTCATCGACTTCATATTTGTGCTTACTGCCTTTCAATTGTCTCAATTTTTGCAATGCAGAAAGCCGACCTGTTTTATCGAGTTTTTGTCTCTTGGATCTACCAGGAGTGGATACTGAAAATAAAAATTAGGATTTTCTGTCAATACAAACGATTATACAAACTGAAGATCTTTTAAAATGCCTTCGAAATGTAAAAAAGACATTAAACATTTTTTCAGTAATATATCCTTCTGAACTTTCGAAACAGCAAGTGTGGATATTATTATTAACATATATACGAAAATAACATTGCTTATTGACATTATTAAAACATTAGCATAATAAAATAAACATAATAACATCATAGGTTAGATTTATCATTTCATTTCTAAGTTGTTGCGGTATTATCAATAAAATATATAAAACTAAAGAATCAAAAATCTATATTCATAATCTTAGAAAATAGTTATCTTTGAAATTAATAATAATTGTGCAACATCGTGCCGTGATGGTTTGTGGTTAAGTTGACAAACGACAACAAGTTTGATAAAAATGGATTTACTTACCTTCAGAAGTATCCATGTCACCAAATAAAATTTGAACGAACGTATGGCATGCAATATCAGTGATAAATGTATTTTAAATTACTAAAAAAATGATAAAAGAATGTAAAAATAAACTTAATGCCGTACACTTATATCACATATCATGCGCAAGTAGTTTTGGCGGGAGTTTTCTGCTTTCTATGTTCGATATATTGTTATTTCGATAGATCGATAGATTGTTGCATTTATTTATAACTCCTTCCTGCACTTATTTATTATTAATTAATAATTAATAGTTAGTAAATACAAGTGAATTATTAAAATTTTTTTAAAAAATACGTATATTTTTTTATTTTTAAAGTTTAGAGTAAATATTGATGAAGGTCAGTTTTTCCTCTTAAGGGCTTGAAATTTGGTAAAATATTAAGGAATGGATATCTATTTTAGTCTAATAAAACTTTATAATTAAAAGATTTAATTAATATTTTTAAATTTTCGCGGTATTAGTTCTGGCGCCATCTGTCCATCCATTTTGTATTTTTACCGTTTTATCCAATTAAAGCTGCCATTTAAACGTATTTCCGGTAACATTAGCGTCTCATTGGTTAAAAAACACGCGGGAATACAAACATGTGAATTATGGTTCGTGTTTAAGTCGTTTGATGGCGTGGTAATCAATATCCTCTGCCAGCGATTTCCGGTTCAATGAAACTGCCATTTTTCTCGACACGCGCAATGGAGGAAGAAGACCAGATAGCTCCATTTTGTTATTTGGGCCGACGTGGCCGCCGGCGTGTAAAGAATTTTTCTTTTGAAAATGAAGATTCGTGAGTACCATTTTTTTCTTTTATAGTTAAGATTAATTCCAATTATTCCCAGCAATAAAATGCAACCTTAAGTAAATCTTAGCGAAAGGACCCCCTGTGAAAACGAGGCGATTAGTTAACCTCGTGTTCACAGTTCGTCATTGATCTTAATATTTAATTATGTATATATTTACTTTAGTCTGGTGATCAAATAAATTAATTTCATTAATTAAAGAGTAATTGTTTTGGATGTAATTAATTTTTATAGGAATTTATGGTGTAGCAATATTTGTAATTATAACTCTCCACGTATCTGGACGCCCATTTTATAACTTCTTGTAAAAATATCTTGAAACTATAATCCTTGTAGATAAATTATTCTTTTTAATATTCTTTATTTAATTGAAAAAATGTGTGGCCATTGCATTCTCAAAATATTTCTTTATGTGTTAATAAAGTACTAAAAACTAGTTTTTAAATCTTCTTCTAGATGCATGTTTGGCGATCCTTGCATTTTTTATCGCATCGGTGATCGCAGAGGCACCTTCTTCAACGAATTCTTACCTGACTGATGCAGACAGAGCTCGATTGAAAAAAGTAATCGAGCCTGGGTTCAAACTTGAGGACATAACTGCGGTTCATTATGCTGTTTTGGGTTACACTTTAACTGGAGACACAATTCCGAGAACTGCCGTAAGTTAAAATCCAAATTACTGGTTAAATAAAATATACCAAGTTATCAAATGATGAAAATTGCAAATGTTGAACTTCAGTGATACCTTGATTAGTCTTACTGACGATAACTCTTTTTTATAACTTAATTACTAGTCTAATAATTTAGAAGATCATCATTAATTGTTCTTTAATCTTCTTAAAGGAAATATGCAGGTACTTACTCCAATCAGCTGGGGATGGAACTTCTTTGAGTCCAGAAACCGCTTATTACATCATCACAACTTGGAAGACATTGAAAATATGTCAAACACTTCCAGTCGCTGCAATCACAAAGGTTCGTTATTTAATCATTTATTATGGATTCTTAATAATTTTCTATTGTTGAAACTATCAAATGATGCGTTTAAATAACTTTCGTTCTACTGCAAGAACTTTGAAGACAATTTATTTACTGATTTAGTCATTTTAACATTATAAATAAATCACATATGAGAGAATACGGATTGATGGTTATATTTCTTTCAGACGTTAACTGCAGTTATTGAAAAAGACAGTTCTACCATTCCGGAATTGTACTATACAGTTAATTCTCTCACGACTCTTTCCCAAAAATTGTCTGATGGTGTCACTGCAAGGGTTGTAAAAACACTTCAGGCAGCATTGAAGAAAGATGACAGCTTACAAAAGTAAGTGCCTTCACTTTACATAAAAGTTTCTTGTTAATTAAAATATTAACTATCATTTCATTAACAATAGTAAGTAAATAATTACTTTTATTTACAGCCTCGGCTATACTTTCCTCGTTGCCGCTGATCTTGGACCTGCGGGTGCGTTTGCCTTCGATAAAATTGAAGATGCCATCGTCCAAGCAGATGAGGTCAACGGTCGCTTTTTACAATTTGAAGGAGGCCTTTCTGTAACCAGTAAGTTTTTTCCATTAATATACAATTTATATATTGATATTTTTTCGAAATGTCATTTATTCAATATTAAAAATTATTTCAACTTTTGATGACTTAAAATTAATAACGAAATTTTGTTTGCAGGTCTTCTAGTCAACGGAATTTTCAAACTCTCTTCTTCTTTAAAGAAAAAACCACCTTTGACAGCTCAACAAACTGTCAAGCTAACTAACTATCTTTTATCTCGTCGTTCTGTTCAAATTTCAAAGGGCGTTGTCTCCTTGCTCTCTTCTTTGGAAATTCTTGCTAAAAATGAATTCGCAAAACCAATTTGCATCACTCTTGGTGAAGGTGGAAACATTGTTTCAACGCAACAACCTTTGGTTCGTGTAAAAGTCTGCGATATTTTGGGAAAGCCTCTTCCAACAACTCTGAATGTTGTTGCGAATTCCGCTACTAGAGTCGGAGATGAGGCCGTTGTTATTAACAAGAAGAATTTCCAACCAACTCCTGGTGATAAGTAAGTTTCTATTTATTGCTTGTTTCCTTAACTTCTTTCTTTAACATTGTAAAAGATTCATTTTTCATTGTCCCCAATTTTTTGCTGGACAGACATTTCTATTGTGGTCTCAGTTATACGCTTGGGGAAAACTAAACTGTTGATTCACCGGCTTTTATCATCAAGGGATGATGTAACCTTGTTAAATCAACATACAAATTATATAAAACTTTTCGAACAAATTTTTAAATAAAATTTTGTATGTAAATTAATTATTATTTCGAGACTAATCGATTGTTTTCCTGAAAAAGGACTTTATTCACAATGAATTTAATGGACATCAAACCAGAACGAGGATTTTATAAAATATCGGTTTCCGCTGGGTCTGTTTCAAACACAGTAACGATTAAAGTTCTTTCGGAAGTTGCTGTAGATTATTTGGAAGTAGGAACTGCAGATGCTGATCAAACAACGCAACCTAAGCTCGTAAGGTAATAAACTAAAAATACTTTTGATTTGAACTTGAAGTATTTTTATCTTTTAAAACTAAAATAACTAATATTAAATTGCAGAGTATCTTACCCAGAAAAACTGAAAAACAAGGTTGAAGCTGATTCACAGCAGAAACTTGTAATGAGGTTTTTGCTGAAAGATTCCATAACAAAGAAAGCAATGCGGGTTCATCAAGCTTTCGTCAGGTTATCTTCTATCGTTGAACCATCAAAAGAAAAGCGTTCGCACGAAATTATCTTTGTCGCCGAACCTGATCCTTCTCATGTTTACAAATTCGATATGGTAAGAATCTCAATTTTATTTAACTGCAAATTATTTATTTTCTATTAATAGATTAGAAATTGATAATAAATACTTTTATTTCAGCCTGTAGGAACTGCAGCTAAGAACTTTGGCTACCAAAGTGGAGATTACAAGATAGAATTAATTGTGGGTGATGCTGTCCTTAGCAACTCTTTCCAATGGAACGTGGCAACAGTTAATCTGAAATTCCCAGAACCAGCCGGTGTTGAAGCTGCAGACAAATTTTTAGCTTCCAAGGACAAGCAAACTGTGTACCAACCAAAACCAGAAATCAAGGTAATTGATATATAGTAATGCAAAAACATGATCCAATGTTCGTTAGTGGTAGAAGATTTTTATGATTCTATCACTTCCATAGCATTGGAAAAGCAAATGGTCTGTTTGTTATATTAGGTCTTATTAAGAATGTTTTTATTGAGATATACAACTTGACCAACAGTTTTAAATCTGATTTCTAAAAAAATCTTCTGAATATTCCAAAATATTGACTATCAACTAATAATTAATTATTTTATTCCAGCACATGTTCCGAGAACCTGAGAAGCGACCTCCAGCCGTTGTTTCGAATCTTTTTACTGTACTTTGTTTAGCTCCAGTTCTTTTATTATTTATTCTCTGGGCGAAATTAGGAGTCAACATTTCCAACTTCCCATTTTCTTTAAGTGCCGTTGTTTTCCACGTTGGCTTAGGAGGTAATTTCTTTCTTTACATTCTTTATCTATAATTCATATAAAATAATTTTTTTATTTAAAAAGTGCTCGATGCTTGACAGGCCAGATTATTTTGTGATCCAGTTTGTTTTCAATCGAGCAAAAATTAACGGTTGAATTTTTCACAGATGTAACTTTTTTATTTGTTACATTTGCAGCCCGATATTCACGACAGATATGAATAAAATTTAATTTAGTTAAAAAAATAGAATGTTTTCCAAACTAAGCCAAATTTTTCGTATTTTTTTCAGGTATCTTCATTCTCTTTGGAGTTTTCTGGATGAAGCTCAACATGTTTGTAACTCTTCGATATCTTCTCTGCCTCGGAATTGGAACGTTCCTTGCCGGGAGCAAGCTGCTCTCACAAATCGCTCAGACTCACAAGCAGTATCGTTGATTATTAAGAAATGTGAACTATTCGCGTTTTTTACATTTACCAGGACGAGGTATCAGTCGTTTAAGCTGCTCAGTGAATCGCCTCTCGTCCTGTTTTGTACATAAAGAGGGTGATAGTAATTTAAAAACATAATCACAATTGCATCAGCACGAATGAGAAAAGGAAGTGTTTACATTTTTAAAATGTCGAATCTAGCAATCACTGATTCATTGTATACGTTTTGTTGAAAGTATTTACGTAAAATATAAATCCAGTATTGCTGATTTTATTTTTCAATTTTGAAATTCATGATTTATAGACTGCCTGAGATCTCGTTTCGCTTTGTAGTATATCAATGTGATAATTTGATAAAAGATTCCTAGTTCTATGGTAAAAGAGTAGAAACGAAAAGTGATGAATAACGAATTTTCTTTTAACAGTAACAATTATTGAATGATATAAATGAAAATAAGTTATAAACGTTGAAGAATGTTTACCAATACAAACGAGTAATCAAAAATTTGTTTTTAAATTGAGATTTGATGTGACTGCCGTAAGATAAATATTTGTATTGGACTTCTTTTGCATTTTTTGTCTGTATGACTTGAGAGATATTTCAGAACATTCCTGCTACACGGGGTTACACTCATGCAAAGCTTAATAGCTTTATGGTTTTGTACTGTACAGTTTTTGAAGTGCATAATACATTAATCTTCTATTATAAAATAGAATCTTATTTATTTCTACCTTTACAAATTAGATAATATCCTTAAATTGATTGTCTATCAAAATCCAGAGTTCTTGGAAATTCCTTCAGACATGTAGTATTTTAAGCACTGACGTAAGCAACTTATTTCTTTTGAAAGTGAACAGCGTTCCTGTTTTATTTCTGTCAATATTATTTGTGCGGCTCCTGCACGTCTCCAAAAGTTTTCCAGATGATGAATTCCCTTAATGATCTAAATTTGAAAATGGAAATCAGATTTTTAAAACTGAAACTTAGGATCTTTAAAATATTTTTTAGAATATATTACTTCGTTATATTGTGTCCCATTGGAAGAGGTTGAATTATCTTCAGGTAGTTCAACTTCGATCGGTATCGAGAACGGAACTACTTTTTCATCTTGAGTCTCGAACTTTCGACAAATCTGCATAAGTTTTAAGATATTTTCAAGCTTTTTCACAAGTTGATTCAAATGCTCTGCGGTTCGATTATATTCTACTGTCATTATCCGGAACTGATTTTTATCAGTAGTTTGTTCTGCAGTATTTTAAAAATTAGTTAACAATTTTATCGAGAATGGTAAAATAAAATTCTATAAATGATTCCTATCAATTTATACCATCCAAAAATCTATTTTTTACGGTCCAGTAAGCTTCCTGAAAAAAGTTTCGCTCCTTCATAAGATGGGCAATTTGTTTTTCAGTCGTCAAATTAAAATTTGCTATTTTCTCTTTAAATTTTCGTATTTCTTCAAAGAGTGTTGCAGTTCGAATCAATTGCCGGTTGATAAGACTTCTTTCAGCATCATCTTTTTCTTTCAGAGTATCGTAAGCCCTTCGACGATCCTTCGTTTCTGTATAAATAATTATAATTTTCATCTACAATTATTAATAACTAAGTAGAATAAATTAAGAATGTTTAACCAACTTTGCATATAGTCATTGACGATACTTTGAAGATCTTTCCACAAATATCGAATATTTTTGTTCAAGAAACTGGCTTCCATTCGTCGTAGATTTGCGAAATCTTCTGTATGTGATTCAACTTTTGCTGTCCAAGAAATTAAAAAAAAAAGTTAAATGATTAAACTTTTGAATTATGAAAGACTTAATTTGGCTAAATATTTAAATAATTCGCTTTCTTCAACTAAAATATTCTCAAGAATGTTATTTTCACAGCAGAAATCCTAGTTTTGGAACTGTTCCTGACATTCTACTTAATTAATAATATTATTTTTTCAAATTCTTACTAAATGTTGCGCTTTTAACATTATTTAGAGATTCTTCAAGACGTTGCTTCATAGCGAAAATCATCGCTTGAAGAAAAATGACGTCTTCTGTGTTTAGATAATTAATTTTGTCTGTTTCGCTTTCCGCTTCCGTTAATAGTTCATCCAAATTATCAAGATAATTATTTTCCTGACTCGCTAGTCTCATTTTATAAATCTCTATAAATCTGTCAATGTTCTCAATATGTGCTCTTTCTCTCATTTGATATTGTTCTTCCGCATTGTCTATGGCGTCCAATAATAAACTGATACTAAGTAAACAAATAATTAAAAAAAATAACTTTTATTAACTTAAGTCACTTTGCATGGGATACTTTAAGATTTATGTAAAAAAACTTAATTTTGAGTACCTATAATCTTTAATGTCAAGAGCACGATCGAAGGTATGCCAGGCGACCTCGATATCTTCTTTAATACCCGGCATTTTCATTTTCATGACCATTTCTCTCCATGATCGTTGAAAACGCATTGCATTTCGAGTACCCAGATCAATTTCACGTCGGAGATGTTCTCTTTTCAAAAATTTCGCTCTTTCCTCCAGCTCAAGACGTTTTCTTTCTTTTTTCTCTGCGGCCTTCGCCTTCTTCTCTGCTTTTTTATCTATGATTTCTGTCTGTGTCTCTAACTAGAATCAATTATAACTATTATTATAATCAATCAAATACAATCAAAATGTTTAAAGATAATTTTCAGTATTTATTATAACGAATATTGTAAAATATCTTTTCTCAAATTAATTCCAGGAATTAAAAAAGATAATTACTTCTTGATTCAGGGTTTGAAAATATATAAAGTTAATACTTTTTAGTCAGTAATTCAGAATAAGATTTGTAAATTCTAATTCAGAGCTTATATTAAAAATTTTTAATTTTACCTACAGCTGTTTTATATTTTTCTATGGAATATAAAATTCTTTGCTCATTTACATTTAATTATACAAGAACAAAATGGAAATTTTTTCAAACCAATGGTTTTTACTACCTTAATGAGATCAACCTGTTATGTAAATGTACCTACGGGATATGTTTTAAAATAGGCTCAATATACTGTAATCCTTTCGGGCTTTCCGTTAAAAAAAAAATAGCTTCAAGAAATATTTTAGATTGTTATATTTCTTTTTCTGCACAAATAGAAAATATTGCTATTTTAACATAAATTAATAAATAAATAGCTATTTGCTAATGAAGCTCATTACTCACTTTTGGTGGCATTTTAATGCAATACGCTGTTAAATAATTTACCAAGAATATACTCTAAGGCTCTGAAAAAATTTATAAATATAAAATTAACCTTTCAATTAATTTGTTAGCGCTACTGACATTAATTCATTCAAAACTAGCTTCATGTCATTCGCAATCGAACTTCCGCATTTAAATATTCTAAAAAAAAGTATATCTATATAGAATTGATTATTACATTAATTACGTTAATTGGCTTCTTAGTCTTATTTGTTTCCACCAAAATTTTTGTGGTCATTTTTATATAGCAAATATTTAGCATTTTGTAAGAATTAGCCTAAGGGGAATTAGTAGAGGAGTGGACAAAGGTCTATCTAAACCCTAAGTTAGAGTTTCTCACAACTTCATTTTAAATTTTAATTACTTAGAGTTCAAATAAGGTAAAAGTCTAAAAATAATTAAGTTTATTTCAAAATTATTTTAGATACGTCATTATTATATTATATTATTATCTTACATCATAAGAGTTTAAATAAGTTTAGGGTATTAGAAGGTCTTTGTACCAGAGGATGATACCATATAAGGAGTCGAGTACAATATTCAAATTTCCTAGACCTTTCTAATATCCTTCCAGATCAAATTCATTACGAAGTCAATGAGCTCGTGGCAATGAAATCAAGTGGTTAAAGCAATTAAAATGTAATCCCAATTCGTTTTCTTCATATGTAATAAAAAGCTAGTGCATCAAGTCAGTTATAAATTCAAATAATTTGTTTCTCCCAAATAAAAACTATACATAGTTGAAAACTGTTTTGAACCATGGATTAATATTTCCTTTTCATATTTTGGATGCTGAAGCGGAACAAAAGGATATAATTCAATGTATATCAATATATTCAATCGTCCTTGATCATGCACACGTGACTGTCTCACAAAAATATCAGAGTACCGTTCATGTTAAAAATCTGATCCAATGTGAATGTGAGGCCACTGCTGGATGGGTATAAATTTTTCGTATTTTTGTTACTTTACGGCAGTCGCACTGACGCCTGGCTAAAAGAAACCTCTTATAACATCATCCATATTAATATTTCTTTGAATTAAAAATTAGAGAAATATATTTATTTTGAATCAATAGGAAGAAAAGCATCTATTTCTTATGAAGAAGAATTAAACGTCAAGAAAAAATGGTTCGTACCTCTAAATATACCTTATCTAATAAAAAATTAAAGCTTATTTAATATTCACTACAATTATTTATCATTATTATATTATTAATATTATTAGTCATATTCTTGAAAGCAACAATGTTACTTTTTGCAAAATCAATAATAAAAGATTCTGTAATATTTTCTGTGGAGTATATATTTTTTACCTGAACGAGGAATATGTCGAAATTTGGACTCTGAACTTGAATTTTGATTTGATTAAATTACAGAAGACGAAACTGGAAATAGTGATATTTTTGACCAGCGTTACGGCTATTTATTCAGCAGCCATTAATACATCTGGAAATCAAATTAATCTTCTGAGGAATCCGAGTATTAATTTATTACAAGGTGTGAATGTCCAGGAAACTGAGGCAAATTTGGCAACTCCTAGGTAAATGGTTTACATTAGTGTTCAGTTTTATTGGTTTACATAACTGTAATGTCGCTATTGTTATAGTGTAATTATTACAGAACTGTTACTTACTTTTTCAGAATCTCAAACAACTTGAAGGACAGTACAAATACAGAAGTTCTCGGCGGATACAGGCCACTATTTCCACCATACTTTCCTCTGAATTCTCCATTTAAAAGTAAGAAAATGTATTACGATAAAGAGTATTACACCCGTGGAAATGATGAGCTTGATATTCCCAACAATGGACATCAAGATCGAGAGAATTTTGTACGAGCTCGTCTTCTTGAGCCTCAACCAACTGTTCCTGTGCAACAAAACTTTGCCAATATTTTTAACAATAATGTAAGATCATTTCAACAACAACAACAACAACAACAATCAATGTCTAGTTCTATTACCACCAGTGTTCGTACGTTCAATTCTTCTCCAAGAAATGTTCCTCTGCTACCTATCATTAATAGTTGGTCGTCATCTGATTTCAAGTTCAAGGACGATCATGAAGTAACTTTTATAACGTACTGATCCTAATTTAGTTTACCTGATTGTATTATAATAGAATAATAAACCACTTAGGCGATTATTGTACATACTATATTATTAGGATTATTATTAAGATAGTATTTAAAGAAGTATGTAAAAGAATTAAATAAAACATCCTTTTTTTTTAAATGGTTTGATAGACTTGTTTTATTATTTGTTGGTGTTATCCACGTAAATAATGCAACGTTATTCCTGTGTAATTATTATATATATTTCAAATAATTTGCAATTTTGTACTGCATTTGCGGTTTTTTATTCAGTTGAGTAAATAGTAGTTTTACTAAATCATATCCGTTTAATTAGGAGTTAATTCAATATAATGAAAGGTCAAAATGACTGTTTTAGACTTAGCGTAACATTTTTATTAAGATGAGCAAAATTGTAGTTCTGTGAATGGGAATTCCGACCAAACGGGTTTTTTTTACCTGAGGCTAAGTATTATACCTCAGCCAGGTGTTCTTGAATTGCTGGTGTTATTTTAAACCATAGACAGTGCAAGGTCATTGGAGCAAAGACTAGTTTTTATCGTGATTTTAGAGTTTATTCGTCTGCAAGAAATAAATTGTTTAATGATAATTCAGGAAAATTTTCGAATAGGTGTTATAAACTCACCAAGAGTTTTTTTTCTGACATCATCTTCAAATTCCAATAAGTTTCTATTATTAAGTTTATTTTTAAAATAAAATCTCGTTTGATTAACTTGGAAACCGCAACCATAAAGATTGGATAATTTAATCATTGAATCCTTCTTCCTCATTTCAAAGTGATAAAATAAGAATTAAATTTGTTACTAGTCACGCTGATCATCTAAATGTAAATGCACCACATTCCATGGATACCTTATTTTGCAATATATAGATGTTTCGAAATTGAGCAGCACCTGCGCATAAAAAATCATGGGAATTACCAATAAAGCTATTTTTATTTCAATTAGTATGTGAGAATGTGGTAACAAATATGAGATGTTGAGTCACCTCTGTAATATTTGAGCGAGTATTAATTGACGATAATTTTTTTGAAAATTTTGACAAGTGATGAATATAGAAATGCATAGAAATTAGGAATATGATTGATTGAATAAATTTAAATGTTTCCAATATACCAAACATTGCAACTTATTTTTATAATATAATTTTTAAAGTAATATTGCGTAACCCAATGTTTAAGATTCTACATTCAGAATATTTATAAAAAACAAGGAAATTATTATATTTAAGGAAGTTCTATCGATATAATTGTATTTTCGATTCTTAAACGTGACAATGACCTTTCAGATCCTGTTCCAAAATAAAATTCTTTACTCAGGTTGCATAAATTATTCAAATGTTACTATGAACGTTTTTTTAAATATTTCTTAAAGTTTTTCTCCCAATGAATGTTTAAGTCGTTTTTTTATAAAATGTTGTTCCTCTTTGCGGAGAACGGAAGAAACAAAGTCACTCTGGGTGGTTTCAATGTCAACGATTGAAAGGAGAAGCATCTCCTCAAAAAAGAGGTACATCGGCGAAGAGGTATGAGAAAGATGAAAAGCGAAGACCTTCTCACTTCCAAATTAAGAAAATATTCTCAGGGGAAGGGATGCTTCAGTATCATCCTATAAATTCTTCTGTTCTCTCCCCGGCCGGCGACTTTTAAGAAGATATTCATCAAGGTTTGTTAAAGGAAATTTCTTCTATAGTTCTGTGAACATCAAATTAAAAGAGTGAATAAAAAATTGTGCGCAACAAAAGTGTTAATTAAACTTTAAATATTCAACGCAACCTCTGAAATAATTTGTAGAATTGCAACAAAGTATATAATATTTTTATTGAAGAGATATGAGAAATTCGATAACAAATAAAGTGTATCACGCTGATCTTGATTAATCACAAAAATTTGCAAGTTCCAAAATCGCAATGAGTTTACACGTGTAATTATATGTAACGAGTTACTTTCGTAATTCGACTTTCGAATCACATGGGCTAAACGACTATTGTATAACAAAAATTTTCACGCGTGCGACTTGCATAGAATTTTAAATAGTTGCCTGAAGAGTGAAAAGTTCGGTTTCAAAGAATCACAAGTCGACGTAATGTGTTGGAATTTGCAGATGTACCTGAAACATAAGATTTAGCACATTATTGTGTGAAAAATGATTTTTTATTTGCTCTTGATATAGTGTGTAGTGTTCCTGCAGAGAGAATAACCATTTTTATTTTTCTAGATGCGTTGCCTGTACATATTTCTGGTAGCAGCTCTCTTTGCTGTGGCATATGCCGCAACAACATCACAAGAATCATCAGCGGAGGTATCTTTGAAGGAATCAGAAGTTCCCCATGTTCGTGCAAAACGAACTCTTCTAAAAAAGAAACTCGCACTTGTTGGAGGAGCCTTGCTTGCCAAAAAAGTTATAGGCGCAGGAGTACTAGGCGCAGGAGCCCTAGGAGCTGGAGCCCTAGGAGCAGGTCTTTTAGGCGCTGGTCTTTACAAGGCTAAACAGTAAGTTCAACGTTTTTTATACATATTTTAAAATAATTACTTGCATTCGTTCAATCATCCTTTAAAAATAAGTTAATGATTTTCGTGAATCAAGGGAAAAACATATTTATATACATGTTTTTAATGATTTTAGGAATTACGGCGGAGGCTATGGTTATGGTGGAGGCTATGGTGGAGGCTATGGTGGAGGCTATGGTGGAGGCTATAGTGGAAACTACAATGGCGGAGGTTATAGCAGAGGCTACAGTGCAGACCATCATGGCAGCCCTACTGTAATCCATAACTATTATCCATCACAAAGTTATTCCCATGGATCTTCTGGTCCTGGTTGGTCATCTGGATATGAACCATCAAGTTCTGGCTCCTCCAGCTTTGGATCGGCTAGTTCTGGTTGGTCATCTGGTTCTGGTTGGTCAGGTCCTTCTGGATATGCACCATCTAGTTCTGGCTCGTCTGCATCTGGTTTATCCTCCAGTTATGGACCACCTGGTTGGTCTAAGTAAGAATCAACAATTAAATACTGCAATGGTTGATGTCTAACGGAAATTTGTACAACCAACTAGAAGACTTGATAGTAACTAATTCATAATGTCGCAACGCATCTTGACTGATTATAAGAATTCATTTTCATGTTCGTAAATTTTTTACACACCAAGCTAGATCTTTTTATTTCATATACCCTTTCTGATTCTTTTCGTCTTTCTATATTATCAGTAATTTATATTATCAGTAATTTAAATTATCCGTCTATCCTGCGAAAGATTCTTCAAAGTGATATTAATGAAAGCGAAAGCGATGGCTGTATGCATTGTAAATGACAAAAATCTAAGAATGGGGTTGGGCCAAGTTCCTTGATTCTATACATATGCATATATGCGTGTCACGAATATCATTAGTGCGAGAGTACCAGTAAGTACGTACAACTCAGTGATGAACGCAATAGGCTCTGATTTTTATGGTTACCGACATATGTTGGGTGAAAACTTCAGCAAGGTCACGACAGAATCTCCAGACCTCCGGTTGAGTTCTACACGCGATCCAAGGCAAACAAGCCGAACAAGCCTTGTTATCTTCTCTTTTTCTTTACGAAGATCATTCACAACCTGGCTGCTTCCTTTCCGTTTCACACGTTCATGACAATGAAGTTTTACTACAAATTCTTCGGACTTTGTTAAAAAATTGATCATCTATTTTAACTAAAGCAAATAAAAAACTTGCTTTTCATTATCTGTTAATTTCTTTATTATAATTATAATTATTTGAGCAACCTTGAAATTATAATATTAACAGGACTTGTTACATTTAATACAAGTGTATGTACAGCATCATTCATGCATGAATGAATGATTTTTGTATTCATCATCGTCTTGGCGGTAGGCTTTCGTCATCGTGTGCGGGTGCTCGTGTAGTCGAGTACGTTCAATGAATGTCAATGACTGTCACGTCATCGAACATACTCGAAGAAAGTAAAAAATGTGAAGTAAAAGGAAGACAAGAGTGCAAGTCAAAAGCAAAGTAGACGGATTATTGGGGTTCGTTTACTACGTATGGAAAGTGCGTGCAACTCGGCGCACTTTCGTAATCAAATGAATCGTGGTTGATTCACATCTATAGATAGGCACGAACGAAATTTCACTAATGCAGAAGTAGCATACATCAAAAACTTCTTGGGACTAGCGAGAATTTGGAGAAAGCTCTATTTTCTTCTTCGGGATATTTTCTCTCGGGGCTTTTTCAGTAAACTTTTTTTATGAGTATAATAAGTAATATAACTTCTTTATGCTCGAGTTTTTGGTTGTATTTGATCTATTATTATAGTCATAAATAATTTCTAGACATTTTCTGATTAACTTAACAAGATAGATAATAAATAGAAGATACGCTCAGATAATTTTGCTAGTCTTTGAAGAAATTTTTAGAAAGTCTAGCCTATTTTCATGATGGGTGTGAGAAAATCAATACTTCTAAGAAAATTGATCTGTTTTGTAACAGAAATACACGTAAATACCTTTCTAGGTTTAGATAAAAGCCGAATACTTGGTATCATCAGTCATTTTCTTATGTTTGAAGAAAGAGATGTCGATTTACGTAATGTAAAAGAGACAATATTATCACAATTCTTTTCTATTTAAGTGTAGAACATGCCTAATGCTGCTTTTTTAAAGACAATGATGAAACAGAGTTCAATTCGTTTTAGTTATACTTAGTATGCATAGAAGCAGAAATCAAATGTCGCCCAACACCTCCTGTGAGTTATTTCATGCTTTTTTTGTATTCCTCTCATGCTTTGTTCCAAAAATTTCACGTACCTAAATCAATTTTGCATTTTATTACACATTGTGCAATCACTTTCATCTACTTTCGGCAAAGTTCAATGCGTTTATCAAATAAATTATCATATAAATTGATATGGTTCGTTCAAAATTGAAAATGGTTTGATTAGATCACATCCCTTTACAGTCTTTTTGTAGATATTATACTGCACGTTAAATGAAACACCCAATTTGATTTTCATTCGAAATAAAATTCCTTTGTGCAGAATTCCTTGTTCCCACGATCCGCAAACGTGATCATCATTGCAGAGAGCCGAAACCAATCGAATTGTGGGAATCCGACAAATGAATTTAAATTCGCGGTTTTTCAATTTTATAGCTTGTCAAATTGTATAATATATGTAACTATATATCTAGCCCTAAATTACCTCATTTTGATGTAGCTATGTTGGTCCTTAAATAATAGCAAAAGCATAAAGTTAAAAAAATTGAAGGTGCTTTCAAAAATATTAATTTGTTCCTTTTGAAGAAAAAATTATGTTGCATAAATTAGAGCTAAATCCAAAAATGATCAAGAACTCTCTTAACGGCCAAATGTGAGGAAAACAACAGCGATGTACCTATTAAATAGATATTATATTATATTATTAAGCTTTAAAAATATAATTTTTTCTCGAAACAGAGGACTTTTATTTATTCTACTTACCTAATAGGTAGGTGGCCTAGTTTTGGGGTAAAATATTTATTATTGCGTGCGTTACTGTTACTTATTATTATCGTTATTGTTATTATTTTTTGAATAATGAGGAAACATACTTAACTTTAATAATTACTCTCGTAACTGCGAGAAACGAAAGTAAAATGAGAATGTAAAAAATCACATTTTGTTCCGTTTCGGTCGGATCTTTGGCTAATTGTAACACAGAACCACGCGCCGTACTGCGAAATGTCGAGGGGTTGTAGAGAAGTGGCTACTATTTCTTTTTCGCAAGTAGAAGGGATGTGATGCCGCTATATAAAATCGTAATGCCCGCCTATCGATGTCACAGTACACACTACGACCCACGCGTTTTATCTAAATCGTTCTCGGAGTCAAGGTGAGAGTCAGGAAAATCGAGAAAATCAAGAAAAATTAACTTAAGGCGAGATCGATCACGATCAGCTTCGGGGAAGAGCGAAAGCGTCGGAAGCGAGTTTTCAAGCGCGCTACCATTACGAACTTGCGTTTAATCAATGTCAATGACCGGAAATGAATCGTTCGCGTTATAGTCTTGCAACTATGCAATTCTGCATTTCTTCCTAAAAGAAAGTTTTCTTTTATTCCTGCTGAATTTCGCGTGTGCTCTGCGATAAAATCTGTGAAGTGTTGTTTCCTTTTTTTTTTATTTCATCAACATTTATATATTCGTGTAACTGAAAATATAGATTTGAATCACATAAGGATTCTGATTTTTTAATCAGTTTTTATTTAAATGTTTTATGAAAGAAAGTTAACGAACGGAAATTTCTATTGGGGTCTCTTTATATGATCTGAATTTATTATACGTAATTTTGTGCTTCATTACTCAATCTTTGATGACGAGGAAGGTTGTTTGTTTAGTCTTCCGCACATTTAAATATCTTCGGTTACAAAATTGACAACAGTTGGGCAATTTTATGACAATAGTATAAATCGGTCGCGCATTGTGTTCGCTATAGATGTGGGAAAAGTCTCCCATAAATTTTCATTCTAACTGTGTCAAGTACAAGAGTGAAAGCAATTGTAGTCCCATTTTTTAATAGCATTTTGGTTCACTTATCCGGATTTACTCAAGTTACTGAAATATATCTTATCTTTTTGTGAATATTACATAAACTAGAAGTGATATATTTGATTGTTTACTTGTATTTTTTTTTTTAAGAAAATCAAAATAGTCTCATCATTATTAATTGTCACATTAATAGATAATTCATTGATAAAATTGTATTGCAGATGCGTAGCTCAGTTTTAATTCTCGCTACCCTTTGCTGTTTTGCTCTATACGCATCAGCGGAAGAAATACTTCAACAGCAGGAACAGTCACTTCCGGTTTTGGAAACTCTTGCGGATGAAAGCTCGGCGCATACAAGAAGTAAAAGAACGCTATTCTTAAAAAAGAAAGTTCTTGGAGCCGGACTTCTTGGTTTTGGACTTGGACTCGCCAAGGGGTAAAATAATTGCTTTTTTAATCTTTCTTTACTTCGCTGCTGTCTGTAAATTTGTTCGACTTGTGATTCATTTTCTTGAAAATCAACTCAAGATAAAAATCCGATAAATTTAAAATTGAGTTTTGATTGATTTAATTGATGATTTTGTTTCTTGTTGCAGTTACAAATATGGATACCATAGATCACCGGAAGTGCACCACGTATACCTCGCCCCTCCCCCACCACCTGTTAAATATGTTGAGTACGTGGAGAAACCAGTCTTCGTACAGAGAATTGTAGAGAAACCAGTCTATAAACCGGTGCACGTAGAGCACGTAGAACACGTTGAGTGGTCGCAACCTGATCCACCTCCATCTTATGGGTAATTTGCAGAGAGTTCAAAGCCCATTAATTACTTTAAAGGGTTTCCCTTCGCCGACAGACGTTTCATTAATTATACTAGACTTTAGTTTGCTTCAACTCACCGAAACCATATTTTCATCACCTAATATTCATCCCCCTTTCATAAAGAATTAACATTTTTTTAAATACCCAGATACCCTTATCAAAAAATGTGACTCATTTTCTTTTACATTTGTATCTTTCAAAACAATGAATAAGGATCATTATTTTTTAAACGCAACATCATAAATCTTACCCCTTTGACTTTAATTACATTTTTTTTATTAAACTCTATTCAATCTAGATTCAAACACTTGAGTATTATAATACTTATACAATAGCAATTATAATTAGAAAAAGATTCACATTATGTAATTTATTTACAATTTATATATAATTTATATAAAGAAAGTTTTAAAGAGAGTGAAAGAAGATTTTAAATTTTTATAAAGAACTTTAGAATTATAATTAATTTAATTCGAATTGAAAAATTCTATAGAATCAATTGCAGAATCTTTGTGCAAGAATCGCTTTCTAAGGGGAGATAAAAAAGGGCAGAGCAATTCGCCTTCCGCGTTCCGCGGTCAATTAATTTTCCGCTCTCTGGGACGCCCGATTAAAAGTATCATGTCATCATTGACGACCCTGGGTTTTCCACGTTTTCGTTTTTCATGACAAGATTTAATTTCTCAGTTAAGAGAATAATAATAGTTATTTAATAACTCATATTCAGCCATCAAATAAATGTTATATCAATTTTTTTCAGGGGTTGGTAAGGTGACCCGACCGGAAAAGAAGAAGTGGAGTCAACTAATTGTAAAATAATACTTGGAAGATCACAACAGAATGAAAGCAAAAAACGGGCATATTATTTTATAAGGCGATGATGTATTTATTGCGATTTTAGCTGACTTTAGTTTTTATGTTTCATTGTGTTGTGGCTATTTGTAAGAGTCCTTTTGTGTATGTCGTTACTACTGTTGTTGAATATTTTTTAAATATAACTTGGAGAAATGTTTCTAAAAATTATTCGTTTTTTTATATCCTTGTCGATCCTGTTCTATTTCCGATATAAGTTGCGAGAAGAGTTTTTCTTGAAGGGTTTTATATCCAGTTCAATCAAATACATATTGCTTATTGCTTTTCGCATTGCGAAACAAATAGAATATGGTCTAAACGATATTTGTTGATTTTTTATGAATGAAAAGTAATTATTTAAATATATTTTTCCTCTTTGTCACGTGAATTCATTTGAATTTTCTTGAAATCTCCTGAATTCAGTGAAATCCTCTAAAGTGATTGAAATACATTTGAAGTACGTAATCTTGTATATGTAGGTGTGCACCTGCTTGGTCGAGTTGTCAACCCCTCGTAAAATATAAGAATGCGGTAAACACGAAAATGGTTTTGGTAACTTTTCTCGATATTCTTAATCCAATAAATGTTAAAAAAAAAAACACAAAAAGGTCGTCAGACTTGACGTTATTACGAGTTTGCGAAACATTCATTGAAAAAATACTTGCACGCTTCCCTTGTCACGAGCAGACGTTGAAATATTATGTGAAGTATAAAAGTGAAAAAATATACAATGAGTAGATAATTTAAAGTGCCTACTTAAGAACTCTTTTAACAGTTTAAAATTATCCGAAGAGAACGGAAAATATCTTCTTTATCTATAATCGACAATTTAGTAAATGTTTATTATTATAAATCTTTTGTTAAGCTCATTTTTGAATCACAAGAGAAGTCTTCAATCAAAAATCCATTTATAATGCTTTTGTTTCTTTTCGTGTTTACTGAAACTTAGATCATGAATAAATATGCTCCTTTAGATATTCTGAAGATGGCCTTGTAGCTTTCTACGTGCATAGACTTACACTTACTTGATTACTTTTGTTTCTATTGTCCTTTTTGGAGCAGATGACATGCAAACTGATAAGGTGCCTTTCTGGATATTAGAAAAATGGGTAAAATTCAAGTCAGTTCGAAACTTTTACTGAGAAAACTGTGTTAATTGACTCACTTCTCTTTTGCAATGGAAAAAATGTATTCTCTCAATCTGAATTAGTAAAAAATTAAGTTTACTAATTCTAATTTGCTAATAAAAATTATTCTGTCAGTGTTTTATACGTAATGAGGCACTTTAACGTATTTTGCCTCATTTGTAACCTTGCGCACATTAGATAGAATGGAAAGGCTTTGAAACACTAGTTATTTGAATATTATATTGTTTGATTTGATTTTCGACACACAGACACTAATTTTTTTTTTAAAGTCAAGAAACACGTAAAGGTCATTTTAGACCTAATATAAAATTTAAAACTAAAATAATGTAAAATGTAAATCAAGTGTTATAAATTTTGTACCTTAAGACCAATCTTCGTGCATTAACTTCCTCTTTATATGGTAGTCTTTCCGGAACTGAGAAGTAAATTACATACGTTAGGAACAGAGCTTATGACAAGTAGATATATACAAAAAGTAATTACGTAGTCGGGAAACCCGACTACGTAAAAATATGTGTGCTTTTGTGGACATACTGATGAAGATGGATATATGAACTCACGATTGTAGGCATATATACTTTCAAGGTTGTGAATCATGCCCGTTGCCTCGAAGAAAAATAGATATTCAACAGAGGATCAGCCAGGGTAGCTTTGGGATTCTGAAAATTAAAATTTTTTATTTTAGAGAATTCTAATCTTGCAAAAATCCCTAAATACATTCATTGTGAAATAATAATATAAAAATAACAATAATGTAAATGAAGTATGATTTATTGAGTTATAGCGCTTTTAAATCGATTCATGAATGAATTAATAATTATTTATTTTATTGATACTTGCTCGATTGACCTAGAGAAATGCTTTTCATTAGCATTCATTCATTGAAAAAGATGATAAACAAAGTAATTTGTAAATCTTTTCATCATATTGGTATATCCTGTTATTAATATAATGTTATTTCAATCTTTTATAAAATATCTTATTATAAAATTGATAAAACTCTTCCAATAGTTTCTGAATCGAATGCTATTACCTTTTTATATAAATATAAAAAGGTATTTCAAACCATTCCACCTTTTCCTGTAGAAACTACTTACCATTTCATAAAAAATTAATATTTACCATTGAAAGTGAAATTTCCTAATAATTACATTTCTTGTAGAATTTGGATCCTTTTAAACCAGTTGCCGTTTCCTACTGTTGCAGAGGATAGCAAACTCAGTAGACGTTTATGCCTATGAATGGTTTTGACGTCTCGGCTTTTATGTTTGTAATTTGTTTTAGCAAGTCTTAGCCAAGTCTTTCTTGACACTGGTAGTTGGGCCTTGAGTGACATTATCGAGGCGTGTCCAAAGTCAGGCCCTGTAACGACTATGAGGTGCAAGTGTGGAGACTGGAGAGAGAAAAAATGAAAGGGTTAGAGAGAGAGTCTTCCGTTCAAAGTTGGGAGTTCAAGAATATAATAATTTCCCTACAGTAAGTTGAAGGTTTTCAAAGTTCCCCAGATATCCGCGAGTCACAAAAATGGGGAGGTTGGGGAGAGGGAGGCAATGCTCACAAGAAGGATGGCACCTATCTTGAGTGGGAGACTTCTGAGACCTAGGTATAAGTACTGAGATCATTTTAAGAAATCGTCACATACATCGTATTCTGTCCACAATACTCAACTATTTCGTGTGTGTGTTTTTTAATTAACGACAAAGGTGCGTGCAAAACGATCCTCATCTAAAAAATATAACATTTAATATTTTTTTAAATTATCTTTCAATGTATTTAAATTTCACGTACTGTGAAGTTAATTTAGTGTTCGGTGTATCCATAAAAAAATTGCGAAGCAAAACTAATAATAATTATTGTGATATTTGATTAAAAAATGATATTCTGTTCTCAGATGAAGAGCCAAATTCTCTTTTTGGTTGTCCTTTGCTCGGCTGCCATTGTTCTTGCTCAAGAAATCAATCAAGATCAAATTACAGAATTGGATCTTCAGAATAGTGATGTAGCACTAGGGGAAGATGATGGTTCTCTCACGAGAGAAAAAAGGACTCTGTTTCTAAAAAAGAAAATTTTGGGAGTTGGAGCATTAGGATTTGGACTGGGTCTTGGCGTTGGAGCTGTTAAAGGGTAACATACAACAATTATTATCATTAATTAATTACTCAATGTGCAAGTTTCGAAACTTGTTCGAAACGTTATTAAAAGTTGGATAAAACATATTATTAAAATTAAAATTTAATCTAGCTAGTTCGGCCTGTTGCATAATCAGATCTAATTATCCTAATTTCCATCCCGGGCCAAACATTTTAATTTAGCTTGCTTCATTGTTCACATTCCCATAAAACATTAGACGACCTTAAAAAAATGGGACATAAAATAACTCTTTGCGGTCAGAATAAAAATCTAAATTAATTCAAATTCAAGCCTGAAGATATATAATTTTACAAGTAAATGATTTTAATCAAAATGAACACAAAGAGCGTGTAATTATAATAATAATATTTATAATAATAATAATAATAATTATTATTATTATAAATTATATTTCGCTCATAAAATTGAAGATACTGGTGAAGCAGGTAGCGTTTTCTACATTGTAAAATGTTTAATTCCGCAAACGTAATTTTGAAATGACAATAATTAGAGAGATAGGAATAAATTTTTTTTGTATTCAGAGAACAAAAATCTGAAATTCCTTCAGGGGATATCCGGACGTGATTGGATGTTACTGCAATGTGCGGTGGCCCAGACACATTTCATATGCATGCTGATCATGTATTGCTTACAACTTTTCATCAACAAATGCTTCATTCTTATTCAAAGTTCGTTCAGTTTTAATGAATCACCCAACGAAAGTCTAGAAAGGGTTCCTAAATTTCGTTAAATTTCCAATCATAAGCGAGTGTTACATTTTTTGAAAATACTACGCCCACTTTCGCACGTCTCTAATTAGTATTTATTACTATGTAATGAGTTTATTATAATACAATTACACTGAGAAAAAAATACTCGAAAATCAATAAATATACTTTTGAATCAATAAGTCTCTTCCAAAAGCAGATATTTTATTGATTCAAAAGTATATACTTTAAAATGTATAATATCACTATTGTGTGGAAATGATTAATTCTTGTTTTATTAAAAATCCGTTTGAATCAATGAAATATCTGCTTTTGGAAGAGATTTATTGATTCAAAAGTATATTTATTGATTTCCGAGTATTTTTTTCTCAGTGTAAGAGTTAAAAATTAAGCATGGTTGTTTTCGAATGAAAAATTGGGAAATAAAATTCAAAGCAAGAAAAATTATTGAAGAAGAATAAGAAGTCAATGAGACGATTTTTGAACATAGGTGAAACGTTTTTAAATTCAAAAAGAGGGCTTGGGTGATACATATTTGTCGAAGTCCAG
The DNA here is from genome assembly GCA_900474275.1 of Synergus japonicus. NCBI lineage: Eukaryota > Metazoa > Arthropoda > Insecta > Hymenoptera > Cynipidae > Synergus > Synergus japonicus. The sequence goes on from UCOH01005935.1 coordinate 62,559, forward strand.
AATAAGATATGAATGGCGCAAGCAGTTCGGCAAACCTATAACGAGTTCGCATATTCAAAGGTATACTAATACGACGTGCAAACATCTTCGTGCCACTTAGGATCTCTCTTACATAAAATACTGACGCGTGCTCGGGAACTTAAAAAAAAAACAAAAAAAGGCCCTCGACCTCTTGAATATATGTATTATGTACATTCAAAGTCAACACAGAAAATAATTAGTTTGTCCAACAAATTTGGTTTAGAGGATGTACTTAGAGTACAACTATAATAATTTGCTAGTAGAGGAGGTTTATTGAGTGATGTAACCAACCATATTAACTCGTTTCCATAATAAATTGGATAATATAACAATTTTCATGGTTATTAATACATGAAAATCTAGTAATCGTTGAAGAGACAAAAGGGGATTTTAAAATCTAGTCATGAGTATTATGACGTTCTGCTTCTTAGGCACAGAAATTATCTTAAATAAGACTTTTTTTTCTGTCCCTAAGACAGTTAGACTTAATCTCACCGGAATAGTAATAATAATATTAGGATGTGGTAATATGTATTTTTTATCAAATTGTCCACAGGAAAGACAAATACAGCGTGAGAGAAAGTGTGTGTGTCAGAAAAACAAAGAAAATCGAAAGCGTAAAATTATAGTATATATAGTTACTTTAAAATATTTTATATTAAGGATTAAGTATCAGTTCTTATCTTAAGAATCGTTGTGGATGTTAGAAAATTTATACTCAAAATCTAATACTTTTTTTTTGCAATTTTGTACAAATGGGAATTATTCGGTCATTGAGGGTCATCAATGTAGGTCAAGCGCTTAAAAATCCAAAGACAAGTGTTCCTAGAAATAAAAATAAAATACATATATAAAAAATTAATTTTCTAAAATAATATCTTTACAGATACAAATACGGAAATAGGGGATACGGTGGTTATGGAGGATATGGAGGAAATGGAGGCTACGGAGGATACGGAAGTCACTCAGGCTACGGTGGTTATGGAGGAGGATATGGAGGATATGGGGGAGGATATGGAGGATATAACGGCTACAGTCGCCCCAGCTATTCAAATTATTATACGAATTCTTATCCAAATTACGTACAGAGACCTGCTTACTATCAAAGACAAAATTATAACAATGGATATCCAAGCAGCTCTGGATGGAATGGTGGCTACAACAGTTATGCTAAAAGTAATGCAAATAGCTGGAGTGCTACCGGAAATCTTGGTCCTATTTCCGCGGGAATTTCCGCAAGCCATGCCAGCGCAAATGCTAATGCAGGATTAGGATTGTCCGGAGGGCAAGGATACAATGATGGAGGGTAAGAAAAAAGTGATTAATTAAAAAAAATATCAATATGTTATAATTAAAGATATAGTTAGTCATTTTCTAATTTTAATACATTTTTTTCTTCAAGATATTACTACTGATGAGAAAGGATCGAAGACCGTTACAAAAGGGACCAAAATTGGCTATTTATCAATTGTCATCAACAATTGATCCAACTTCTGCAGGAATAATTTTTTTTAACGATAGAAAGTTGATTATTATTCTTGAAGAACACCCGTGTTCAATCAGAACTTCATTTTTGAAAGTTAAACCTGGATACCTCATGAGATAGAATAAGTTAAGGGTTATTTAATGAAAGGATTTTTTTTTCGTAAATCCCATTAGTAAAAAGAATTTAAGATATTGGGTGAATAATCCTTTCTGTGCCATAAATGTAATTTTGAAAATTAATTCAATTTCCTTATTATATGGTTTCCTTTTTGAAAAACAGTGAACATTAAACTTAAACTAAGATAAATGTATATCTTTGATATAAACTACAATCAAATGTATTATCAGAGGTATAAACAATTAATGTAATTATTGACTTAAGAACTTTTGTACAAAAATAAAACTTTTACTCTAACAAACTTTGTCAGAACTTATTTATGTATTTGTGTATGCTACGCTGCTGGGATTAATTTGTAGCTAATACTATATCGATGATTCGATTGTGGATACATTATGTGCTGCATGCAATAAAATTCAAGGTTCCTGATACAATGGACATCAAGAAGAATATATCCGGCAACAATTGAAATTGGAAATTTCAGCCAGAAAAATACATAAATTATTTATCAGATGATTAAAATTTAAAATTTTTTGAATTTTTAGTTATGTATAATTTCAAATAGTGTTAAGCATAGTGTGAAACTAAATGTTATTTTATTTCATTTTTCGTTAATCCATTTTTGTGCCTTACAGTATTTAAACAATTGCACCAAAAAGAACTCGTAATTATAAATTATTAAAACTTATTCTTGTGTATTAGTGTATTTGTTAATAGCTTTGGCACCTTCTGAAATGGCATGCTTTGATAATTCTCCAGGAAGAATAAGACGGACTGCCATTTGAATTTCACGAGATGACAAGGTGGCTTTTTTCCCATAACGAACCAACCGTGAAGCTTCTGAGGCAATTCTTTCAAACATGTCATTCACGAAACTGTCGATCACTGACATAGCTTGTTTCGAAATTCCACAGGCAGCGTGAATTTGTCTTAAAACCTAAAAAAAAATGAACTAAAGGATCTAGATACGTATTATCAAAATTCAATATTTTTTCTAACCAAATAAAAATCAAAAATTTCTATATATAAATGTATGATGGTTTATTGTTATTAAATCCTTTAAAACTGTATTTTTATTATTTGTGGAATAATGGAAATTAATTCTTTTTTTCTTCTATACCTTGAAAATGTAGGTAGAATACGTTTCCTTCCTCTTGAATTTTCGCTTCTTGCCTTTCGAGTCCGATGAAGTAGAGCTTTTTTTCTGTTGTACTGATGATGTTGTTTTCTTACTTCGACTCATTATTTCAAGATATTACGACTTTTAAAGAATCTAACTATTAAAATATTCAGAAAATGTGCAATTGAAGTTATGGTAATTATTTGGTGTCCATTTGAAGGAAGGACCTCTCTTTACTTTATTCTTTTGTTTTTTCGATCGATGAAAATCGAAAATGATATTTAAATATTTTTTCAGATACTTACTGTTCTGCTTTTAATGATGTAATTAATTTAGATGTAAAAATATGATAAGAAATAATAATTGCTTACTTGTAAATCTCAATAAATTTTTGAAACTTGATAGTTTCTGCTCTATTTTTTATTAACTTTATTGTAATCGATGTTTTTCGAAACAGATAATTTCCAGTGACGAAGCAATTAAAACGTAAATCCGGGGAAAACATCTATTTCCTTCTCACTCAGCTTCTTATATATAGTAAAGAATACGTAACTTTTTGTTATAAAAAATATCTATAGCACTATTATATGTGACTTGCATAATAAAAATGCATTGAAACTTTATGATCGCTACAAGATCAAAGCGGGGAGAATTTAGACACAGTTTGAACGTATATAAAGCTTTCAGATGAAGTTTTATTTCCATCTCAAGTAGAGTAAATCTTGATTGCGTTAATCATGAAGTTCCTTTTTGCGGGCAATTTAATTTTTCTTGTGACAGTAGTGCACAGTTTTCCTTTTCCACGCCCCAGTAAGTAAATTAGATTACTATTTCCAAAAAATCAATTTTGTTAAAAGTATAATAACTAAAAAAAAATATTCTATTTTGAAGCTGGATCTGATTTTCCTTCCTTTCCACCTCCTCCACGCGGTGATAATTTTTTTGGTATGAAACTATAACTAGCTTCGTAGTTTTAAAATACAAAAGAATCTCTGATGAAATCGAAGTCATAAAAAAACTCATATTCAGGAAAATACAAAATTGAAAATCCTTAGATTTCATCAAAGTATTCTTGAAATGTACGGAACTGGGAAAAAACTTGTGAAATACCTTGTCTATGAATAAAAATATCTTGATTAAAACATTTCCACTCTGAATGAAAGAAATTGCGAAATAGATTTTTGTGGTGACCTGACCTAGTTGTTTTAAAAAATAAATCCTTACAGTTTTGAATAGTAGAAGTCTCCTTTATTTGAATTTCACTTGTAGGCGACAGTGAAAGCAGAGCGAATTCAGGTGCCAGTGCATCTTCATTAGGAGAAGGTGTTGATGGCTTTAAAAGATTTGGAAGCGGATGTGCTGGAAACCCGGGCTTTCCTGGAGGACCTGATGGACATGATGGATTCGGTATGTCAGAAGGTGGTTTTCATTATAGAGAAGAACATCATGGATATGGAGAAGGCATTATTACATTTAACTCCTATTTATAAAGTCTTATTATCAATATTAGATTTAAGAATAATTTATAAATACAATTTGATGTTTCAGGCCCTCCTTTTAATATGGGAGATGGATTTAATGTAGGCAGCATGGGAGGTGCTGATGCATCTGCATTTGGACGTGGAGGAGGTATTAGTTTATTTTAATTGATAAACATTTTCATCGTGAAAACTGTGAACTATTATTCATTTTGCAAAAATATGTATAAACACTTTTTGTACGTACCTGCACTGTACACATAATAATTGATTTTGTAGGCCCTCCTTTTATGATGGGAGACGGACTTGATGCAATGTCAAATGCTGGTGCCAATGCGGGAGCCGGTGCAAATGGAGGTTCACCTTTTTTAGGAGGTGGAGCAAATGGTGCATTTGGAAGTGCCACTGCAATTGCAAATGCAGGTGCTGGAATCGATGCGGGACCTAAAAGTGCACAGTCTGTGGCTCAAGCAAAATCTGACACCATCTCTTCTGGAAACGGAGTCGTCAGTTCTGCCACTTCATTTTCTGCTTCTTCCACTTCTTAAATATTTCTGTTTTTAGTGACAAAACAAGCAGTAGAATTAGAATAATTTATCAATATAATAAAATTCAAGATTTTTTAACCAAAACTATTAGGACAAAAATCAATTATATCATAATAAGTATTGTCAAAATAAAAGTGATAATTTAAACATAACTAAAAATTTAATTGAATAATGCAGATTTAATTACGGATTTTTATTGCTATGAATACCGAAGATTTCTTTAACAGAGTATATCTAAAAGATACAAACACCCGACTTTCGGCGGATTTACAGTATTCTACAACAAATCAAGTCAACATTAAAACACCCATTTCTTAGAATACAGTAACTTATACAATCTTCGTTCTGCGTATAAATTACTTTTCCGATTGCTTATTTTTTTCTGTGTTTTTATTCATCCTGCTTTTAAGGACACAGAGTTTGCAGAATTTTCAGTAGTCTTGTGAAATTTAATACCTATATATAAAAAATAAATTGATGTATATAATTACATATGTATATTTGGAAAAGAACGGTAAATAGAAAATGAAACAATAGAAGGTAATCATTATTGACGCACGAAATTTTAAAGTACTTTTTTGAATAGACTCATAATTTCTACCGAATATTCTGCATTCTCTATTTAACGCAGACACCCTGTATATTTGTTTCGAGAAAATTACACGGAACTTGCTACACAGCGAGATACGGAATTTCCATGAGACTCCATGTTTAAAAAAACAAATTTTTTTTAAATCCCTGGATTTGAAAAACCGTATCTCACGATCGATATAACCTGTGAAAAATACGATGTCCCGCGTCTTTTTATAAAATACAACATATGTACACGAGTAATTCTAACATCAACCATTTAACAACATGTAAATATTTATAAACCTCTCTCTGTAACATTCACCAAGAGTTTATCTGCTCTCGAATTTCGTATCGATCTGTGCAGGTACAAAAATAATACAATTAATTAAATGTAAAGTAAAATGGATAAGTACTCTGCAATAAATTTTGTACATTATAACTGTAATAAATTGTGTTATATATTCGTGAAATATATCCATAATTATGTTTTAATTTTTTCGGTTATATGAAATCAGAATCCTCTTTAATTTTAGAATATTCAACTTCAATGCTGATATAAATTATTCATAAATTCAATTCATCATTTGAAATGCAATCAATATTTATATTTAATCCACAGACTTGTTTTAAATAAAATACTCTCAAATTTAAATATAAAAATTTGAGGTATTTTAATTTAACGTTAAATATATATTTAAATAATGCCATTCAATAATTGGAATACATTCGAATGTTTTCTAAAAAAAGTTTCATTTTGAAATATCTTTTCTGGAAAATTCAAAATTTCATTAAATGAGTTTGAGATCGAAATTCGAGCATCTAAACTTTGTCCTTATTTTTATCTCATTCACTCAATATAGTTAGGTGTAAACAGGTACCTACGAAGAAATGTGAGCGATAAAGGATTACAGATATTTGAAGTCAGTTTTTGCTATTAAATCCCAATAATTGTAATCAGTGTAATTGAAATTCAAATGAAAATACTCTTTGAATTAATTAAATCAAAATTAGAGCTCGGAACGTAAATTTCAAACTTGAAATACACTGGTTACAATAAAATGATTTGATTAAAATTCTTTTAAAAATCCTTATACCGAGTGTTGAACTAGAATCGGCATTTTTATGATTTGAATTCTTAGCCTAAGTTTGACAGTGGCGTAGCGCATTGGGGAAGGCAATGATTAGGGAATCTACGTGTCCACCTTATTAGTTTTCCTTTGCACATTTACAACCACTTTATTTGTCCTTCATCAGGTATCATTAAGTGTGATAAAAATTCATCGAATCAAAATCCGGAACTCGCAACGCCACTTGTCGTTCGTAGCAACTATTACTTGTGTCTTTTTTACGATTGTCACCTATAATTTGTCAAATGGTGTTATTAAACGTCGAGAAATAGAAAGGTGACGCTTCTGAAATTGAATTTCGAAATACTTTCCATGTATTTAAATTTTTCATTCAATAAAAACTATAAAAACAATGAAGTTTGCAAATAATAAAGAAAATATTTAAAAATATTTATTTTAATCCCTTTAAAAAATGCTGAGATTGAAAGTATCGCGAGATTTCAAAAAAACCTTCAGAGGTACAACCTTCTAATTATTTTCTTTCGGCTAACATGAATGGACATCAAATTTTCATCTATTTATCCAGTAAAGATTTTATATTTCTTCTTTCTTAATATTTGCGCACATGCGAATAAAAGCATGACAAAATCGCCAAGATCGTTAGAAACATTTTATTGTCGAGCCGATCGTGATACGCCTGTATTGATTTTAAGAGATAGAACTCCTTTTGTCTTAGAAATTAGCCTCAAATAAATTGTGCGCGTATAAAAAATATACGTGTAAGTCCGACAATATTCTGTACAGATTGAGCATAATAATTTAAGTATGAAGTAAACCACATCATTGTCAGTTTCATTAACCATTTCATTAGTAAGAACAAAAACTTTTAATTTAATATATACATACAAATATTTATAATACTTTAATCCAATAAATTTATCATTTCTTTTTTTATATTTTTTATTGTAGAGAATTTAGATAGTCAAATTTTATTTGACTTTCATTGTTTTAACATGTATATAGTATTCTTGAAAAAAAATATATATCTTTTTCTGACTTTAAAATGTGTCACACAAGGAAAAATGTTTATCTCCACGCAAATACGATTTACTCCTCTAAAAGGAAAGTTACTTTCGTCAATATTGACCAATTTTCTGATAATGGTGGACTTTCTAAATTAATAATAATTAATTAAAATAAACTTAATTGAAATATTAATACAAACTTGTCGAGACCTATGAAAGGAAGCACGATCGTTCGACGATCAAGCACGCGACATATCCTCATCGTCATTATAATACATTTAATTATACCAAAAACTTTACAAAATAAAACTTACAAGATAAGAAATCGACGACGATTATTGACACGAGTTAAAAATCACGAAAATTTTAGGCCGATAGAAAAGGGTAACTATATATTTATTATAGATTCTCTTGAAGCGAGTTTCATTTCTTTTAAATATTTTATTATGTATTTAGTTAAAATCCTACGTCGTTTTCGTTAATATTGCGTTTCACAATAAGTAAATTACCTTTTTATATATTACATACCATTTTCTTGACGATATCCTATATTTATTATATCAACAATCAGTGGATTTTTCTATGCAAACTGACCAGCAGTGGCAATATGTATATAGTTGTTTTTATCGAGTCGCATTTTGTAGAATTAGCGAGACTCGAACTTCAGTCACAAAATAAGTTTATTAAATAAAGAAAAGTTTAACTTTGATAGCACATTTTTGTTTAGAGCTCTTTGAATCCTCCCAATTTCGGGTGCTGAAAATTTAAATGTAAATTGTCGAAAACTCATTTGAATTAGACTTGATTTTCACAATAGCAAACTCGCAAATAACAATCTTTATTGTAATGCTTTAATTTTCATAGAGAGTGAGATTATAACTTTCCTTGGTAATAATTCAAATTCCCAGCAACCCTTTCCTAGTTTCATACAACCCTTGATTTTCATTTTAGTCACGTATAATATTGATTTTAACATGGCACAATATTTTACTTCTAACAAAAGATGTCTTTTGCTACAAGCTTTTCAGTGAAATATTTCTTTTATAGAGACCACAATTATTTGATTAGTTTTCTTTACAGCTTTTTACTTTTTAAAGATTTTTTTTTCTTTTAAAGTTCACTGAAGCTTTATTTTTTCTATATCTCCTCTAAAATTCTTCATTTTTCAAAAAATATTTTCTTCTTCGCGATCAAAACCAATCAAGTTTATGAAATTCAAGAATGAGCAAAGGAAGTTTAACATATTCGTTAATGAGAAAGGAGGTAGTTTAATGTTGTTAGCATAATAGTTTGAAATGTTTTCTAAAATATGATCATAATCCCTAAAATTTTGTTACTCCCCAACTTTTTCAGTGATTAGGACAAGAATTTTTTATAATTTGATTTCAGATATTAATTTTCAAAACATAATGTAAAAAAACTGATATTATCCTACCGGAATTATGCAGAACGGAAGTTGTTGCTTACTGCTGAGTCAAGGATTCGACGGAGAGGGACATGGAAGCAGAATGACGGTATAGTTGAGGACCTGGAGTAGATGGAACCTCTTCTATTCTCTCCAAGTCATTTGCAGCTCCGGCACTGTTTTGCTTGTTTAGTCGAGGAACTATTCTCTGTGTGTGTTGGTCGGGAACTATTATTGCTGGTTCATCTGCTCGATCAAGGCTGAACTGTCTTTTTAGTAGACGACAGGCAGGAATTTTTCCTGGAAAGAAAAGAAAACAAAAAAAATATATGAAAAACTTTTCATATATATTTATTATGGAAGAATTCTTCCTCCATTAAGGAGAGGATTTCACTTCAAATACAATAGTTCAAGACTGGGAATGACACCCTTCGGAATAAAGACGATAAATTGATTAAAAATTGAAGACAAATTGGAAAAAATGTTAAATAAGACTAACCATGCTCGTGTGGCGAAAGACATCTGTAGTGATTGTATGGAGTGCTGAGATCATCTTCATCAATGACTCCAACTCTTCTGTGTCTTCGAAAATTTGACCCTGGTATCGATGCCAAAGATGTTGTGGAAGCTCCCATAAGTGCTGCAGCAACCTCAGTAGCCGAAACTGGCGTTGCTAAGGTTGATTGATTGTCACCAGACGTACTTTTGGTGATGGTAGCACTGTTATACTCTGGAGTTCTAACAATGTCCCGGGGTAATTCTATCACTTCACTGGATCTTAAAGAGTAGCTATACGTCAGAGTTCTTTCATTATGGACGGAAACTGCTACCTTTTTCGTATCTGTTTTCTCGACGGGAGAATGTTCGATGGTTGGCACTATTGTAACAGAAGGGGAGCCTTGATCTCCGGATGTATTTGAGAAGGTGCAATTCTGCCCTTCTGAGCTATTGTCTTCTGGTATTGGTGATGGATGTTGAAGGCTTTCAGTTTCAGCATCTTGATTCACCAAACTTCCCAGGATCAAACTTTCTTCAAGTCTAGACATTTATTTTTACGAAATCAAAACATAAAAAAAAATACCAAATATTGTTTTATTATATTTAGTTTCAAGTAGATCGCTATAAGGAAGAATAATTAATGAGCACTCTTAAATTAATATTATCGAAAATTAATTATTTAATGAAATTATTAATAATTATTATTATTATTAATAAGTTGAAACTCACCCGTGGTTCTCTCTGATTTAGCAGCAGTGTAACAGATTTGGAATATTATTATCCTGTAAGAGGAACATGAAAACTAAACAAATTCCGAGATATGATACTCTCTAAATTTAAATTGCGAATGTTATAAGAGGAACTTGAGTGAGCTAGGCAAGTTAATTTTGATGAAAATAAGGCAATCGGTCAAAGTGAGGACACTACTCGACTTTGCTGGATTGCTTTGAGGACACGAAAGTTAGAAGGTCCCTTCGGATGTGCTCGGACGGATATATTTCTTTCCAGAAGATTAATCGTTTACAGCGTGGAGAAGCTCACTCAGCCGTTCCAAAATGACAGCTTACCCAAGAGGCGGTGGTGTTGGAAGCTCTTTGTCGAACCCTTGCTTCCCCAGGAGCCAATATGTAGGCATTTTCCCCTTTCCCTTTATGTCTGTCCTTCCCCGATATTCTATGTAGTATCCACCAACTTGTGTTAATCGATCTTTGGTTGCTTGGCTCATGTGAATTCGCCATGGAGCTCCAGTAGACTCCATCCTCGAAGCTGTGTTTACTGTGTCACCAAAAAGACAATATCTAGGCATTGTCAAACCCACGACGCCAGCACAACATGGACCTAACATAAAATATAGGAATATATCATCAATTTGAACTGTCATTTTTCATTTTAAATCAATTTCCTAAGATGCCTGTGTCTGACTCAAAGTGCATTTTTCACTTACGCAATTGAGTTTTATGATACAAGTAGAAAAGTACAGTTTTGGTCAGACTTGCACACATACTAAAATAAAAATTTGTAGTATTGAAGTACTAAAATATTAATTCTTTCATTTGAAATTATTATAGGTATAGAATACGGTATAATAAGCAGAGCTTTGATGATGATTTATGTATGCAAAGCTCACCAGTATGAAGGCCAATTCTCAGCCTCAATTGTGTTTTCGGGAGGTGCTTTAGCTTGAATTTTCCACTTTGATGCAGAAGATCCAAAGCCATTGTTGCTACTTGCGAAGCATGATCTGGTATCCTGACAGGACATCCTCCGACAACCATATATGCATCTCCTATTGTTTCAACCTGGAAAATACAATAAATTTATATTATAATGATACTTTTATTTCAATATTAAATTATCCTTTCACTATTTTTACTGATGAACTATTTTTACTGATGAACTATTTTTACTATTTTAAGCTGATGAACATAATAAAGCAGAGTGCTTTCGTAGAAAAGAAGGATCTCATAAGAATTTTATTAAACTTCTACTTTGAAAACGGAGAATGAAATTGATTCAAATTACCTTGTAAACTGTGTAATCGTTTATGGTGGCATCGAAGCAGGTGTACAAGTCGTTTAGTAGATCAACGACTTGAAAAGGAGTAGAATAAGCTGAGATCGTCGTAAAACCGACGATATCGGAAAAATAAATGGTGACCTCTCGAAATTCCTCAGCATCGACACGCATTCCTAATTTGAGTTTTTCCGCTACCGAACTATGAAAAAGTGGAAAGATGAAAGAATATTAAATTATAAAGTAATTTCTCTAAGTTTTGAATCTTTTTAATAATTGGAATGCTACGTGCCGTTAAATTCTCTTTACATGAGTTTAGACGAGATAATTAATTTTTTTGCTAGACGTTCTCTTTATTAATTTTTAATTAACTCTCTTTTCCTCGGATTGACCATTTACCCTATACTGAATGAAACTTCTCAGGAAGATTGGTTCAATATTCCTTTGATAATTACATACCTATTATATCTTTTCAACTTAACTACTTTCAACTCGTTAACAATTTTTTATAATATTCCACGCTTACAATTTTAAATTGTACAATTTTATTAAGTAATTACATTTTTCAATTCAAATTTTACTGCTGAAAGATAAAAATTGTTATCGAAGGATAATTTTTTTAACGATGTAGTCTTTTCCCGTTTACAAAGTTGGTAAATGGATTTAGCTTATCACACAAGGCACACATTTTTCTTTCTGTGCTAAGGATTACGTCTTTATGATAACACGTGAGCAATATAGTAAAATAACTGGAGTTTTATATGTTCCGCTTTTGAGCTTTATGAGGAAAAAGGATCTTATTCAGCTTCGTGCTTGTATTCTGCCATATAAAAGCTATTAATATAATACTGTACCTTACCTTGGCAACATACGGTTGAGCAACTGCTCAGTCTTCTTTTTCTCCATGTCAAGCTGTTCAGTCCTTTCGCGAATTAGTTCTTCAAGATTGTTCGAGTACTTCTCCAACATTTCGAACATTGTATCTACGAAATTTACCTTCCTGGAAATGTTTAACGAGTTCTCTGTCAATTTAGCTAACAATAAGTTAGAATAAGTTTCTTTGCCCCATTCAGTTTTACATTTTTTATTCAATTGTTTATTTCTTTGTAGAAAGACTTTTAAATTTCCTTAAAATACAAAAGTTCAAAGTTTGATCCTTCAGTAAAATTCGGTTATTTTTAGTCCATAAAAGAAGAAAAATAAGTTGGTAAAGTAGGTTAATAATGAGAAAAATAATCTTAAAAGAAAAGGAATTGGATCATTTATTTACCTTCCGTGATTTAATTTTTTGAATAGGTCATGAACAGCATTAAAGTCTGGCCGCATTTCTGCTGCCTCCGCCCAACACTGTCGCATGATGTTGATGGCTTCCGGTGGCGCTGCCCCTTTACTGACCGAGGGCCTGATTAATGGTGGCGGTTTTTTTACCTTTTCGATTATATCTGCAGAAAACATGCCAAGCAGAAAGAACCAATTTAGAAAAATTAGGGGCAATATATAAAAAAATTATTGCCGAAGCAATTTGGTAAAAGAAACTTTTAAAGTTTACTTGTTAATGAAAATGAAAAAATCTGTCAACTCCTAAGAAACTTCCTCTCTGTTTTAATAATTTGCGAAGGAAAACACACTAAATCCCAAAGTGTTAAATATTAATTCAAAAATAATAGATCAAAGCATTGAACAATAGAAAGGCAATTCGAAAATTACAACTACATTCAGATATAGCTATGAAGATGTCTACCTTGTTTCTATGTATTGTGCAATGCTTGAATTCACTTTTGGATCAAAAATTGACACTGGGATTTAGTGTGAAATTGCGTTTGGATTGATGTACATACTTTCGCGACCTGATTTGAAAAGATTGTCTAAACGATAATTCGATTAACGTCATTTTCAGGGGTCCTGGTCTGATGAACGCTAAAATGACAATGTAAGCCGAAATTCATTTAGGAACTTGACACTAGGTGAGCTTAAAGTTGCGCGCGATAAGCACAAAAGCACGATAATTCTGCATGACACCGCAACACACGAAGCTCATTACGAAGCTTATAATGTAGCTAGTCGTTAATTAAATCTGGAGGATGCGCCGCTGATGATATAATTAAATTAGACCTTCCTTTGTATCATGAACTTGTCTTCCGTTTAATGGAACTTTAAAATCTACAAAAACAGACATTTTCATGTAATTAAAAGTTGAAAAGATAAATTGCAGCGGTAATAAAAGAAATAAAAAACAGGTAGTATTAGAGGGAAAACTTCATTGACTCATGAAAAATGTAAGGGGCGAGAAAATGGTTTCTGCAAAAAACACGCCAACTCAATATTTATGGGGAAGTTTTTAGAGTCTCTTTAAGTTTTTATCCTTGTAGTAAAATTCACATGAGAATAAATGAAGCGTATTTAAAATATAAAAAGACATAAAATATAGAACGGAATGAAGTAAAACGTTATTCTTTTATATGACTTTAGTTGTGAATTGTGAAGCCTCATGTAAAATGTAAAGGACGAGAAAGTGTTTTCACAAAAGCCACTTTATAAGTTGGCGTTTATGAGATTTGAGAAAGCTTTTAGTCTATACTTATTTTTGCTTTGGGAAAGCTCATACAGGACTTACCTTCCGGTGTTAAAGCCAACATGCAAAAAGGCTCGCCTCGGACGACAACTTCTTGCATCACTATGCCGAAACTATAGACATCTCCAGGTTGAGTTCCGGTTTTTCGAAGGCCAGCGTGCCTCAATAATTCTGGAGCTGTCCATAACAGATCTGAAACAATATGGTGCTTACCTCGTCGAGATCGTAAACTGCTTCTTCCCACTTTCGAAATCTCTTGTGCAATATCCTACGGCACTTGTGGGGAAATCGACAATTTCAATAAAAATAAAAAGTCGGAAGCATCCTTCCTCTCAACCTCACAATATTGGGATTCAAGGATTCGAAAAGTTCAATTTCTATCCAAATCACATTTCGTGTTTTATTATCAAATATGCTCGATATCAAAATCATGTAATTTTTACCATTTGCATCAGAAAATAATAAATGAGTGGTATATGCATTGAATTTTCAATCAATTCTTCGTTTGATAAATTCACTGAATGTGGTACATGAAAAATTTCAGCATTCGCAATATTATACGTATCGACAGTTTCCGATAAAAAATAAATTATACATATATTTGGGAAGGAAAATTGCATAAAGATATTTTCTGCAATTTTTACACGTTATGAATATTGTGGTAAAGAATCTTGTGTAAGACCATTTTTTAACCAATGATATCTGGTTTAGTAGCTTTACTAAAAGATTAAAGTTTCTCTTTAGCTCTAAACAATGTTATTCCTAGATAAATTTTATACAAATATAAAAAATATACTTTAATATAATGAAATATGAGTGTAAGCTTATTAAAATTGATTTCAGAAAAGTACAAAAGAGATAACCTTACCCCGCGCTGTTTTCACGGGTGGAACGATATTCTGGGCCTCATAAAAGGCCGGAAGTCCATAATCAGAGACCTTGAGGACCCAACGAGCATCGATGACACAGTTTCTTGAAGTTAGGTAACCGTGAACACGAACAGGTGTGCTATGAAGGTACTTCATACCCTTAAAAAGCCAAAACCTTTATGCTTCAATTTCTTCCCATTTTAAATTTTAATACATGTAACTATTTTACGATACATGTAAAATGTCTGTTAGTGGTTGCATGAATACGATCCAGTTTCGAATATTAAAATGCGAAGATATTGAAATTATGACAATGGCCAAGTAACGAGTGTAACCTATTTTGGTAGTACAATATTAAATATTACTAGAGGATAATAAAATGAAGATACTATCTTTGAGTATAAATTAGGAAAATTTATACTTCCATTTGCTTCCATTGGTTTGTGACAGTGTGCGAGGTTTCATTGTACATATTATATATATATTTTTTTTCAACAGGTTCTTTATATATGGTATGCTTACCCGAACGAGGTCCGTGAGGAGAGATAAGCGAAAGGACCAGTCCAGCTTGATTTCATCCTGGACAAGGACATCCTCCAGGGAGCCTCTGGAGCAAAACTCGGACACCAGGCAAGGTTTCGTCGGTTCGTTCAGGCACCCAATCAGAGGATTCAGGTTCTCGTGTCGAAGTCCATGAATCTAACGACAAGGAGAGTCACTCTCGTCGATGTCGAAGGATCAAAGGGTCTAAGGTCATCAGGATAAACGAGCAGGAAGATCCTTACCGTGACCAGCACGTCAATTGCTTTACTCTTCAACTCGAAAGTTCCTTGGAAAGAGAGCTCCTTCAGCTGAACCAGATCTCCCTACAACACAAAAATAATTATTTAATTAAAATATTATTTTTAAAATAAATTAAAATAATTATGAGAGCAAAATTATTCACGAATTCCCAGGAATTATTTTTATCCTGAATACCTCTATTCAGAGATGTTTAAAATTCAAGTACCTAATTCGAGAACCATTAATTAAGGCCAAACCTGTCAGCAAAAGTTGGAATAAGTTCAAATTATATCACTCCAGAAGTTTGAAGTCATTAATTACAATTTCCAAGCCTTTAGTACTCAACAGTTTCTATTTTAAAAGTATGTAAAACTGGATGTGAATTTGAATTTCATGGAATGATATGGAGTAGAAGTATATGGAGATAATTTATTATTATTCAATTTTCGGTTATACAATTGTAGAAGGTATTAATTAATGGAGGGTCATCTTGTGCCAAACTGTTAATCCTCAATTTTCATCTAATTTAATGAGAAGAGATATCTAATCCTGGCAATACTGAAGGAATTGTAGAAACATTATTCCTACAGTGTCTCCTTTCGGTGATTCGACGCCAAGATTCTCAATCGAGATTGCAAAGATAATTGACTAGACGTCTTCTCAACCTGGAAATAATCTTATTATCTCCCTTTCTGCACTACAATATCTCGTAACTAGGTCACTCACTTTTGTATCAAAAGTCTCTATTTACAGAATTATTAAATAAATTTTAACTTCACTCAGAAAAAATGTACAAATTTAAAATGATCGATATTACAGCCTCAATTTTGTCTACGGCAAAAATTCTTAGCGGGGAAATCTCACGAAGCAGTTTCTTTTCATCCTTTTTATCTTTGTGAAAATAAGCATTCGAATAATCAAGTTTCTTTCTGGAGACTTTTGCGTCAGCGTTTTTCGAACTAAAAAGACGAGAAAAAAAAATAATTGCTTCCGCAGTTTATGTGATTTTATATTCTCTGAAGATTCGTTGGCAGGGAGAAGAGAAGATAGATATACTAGAGCTATATAGCCATTCAAGTTCTATGAAGACGAAGCGACGTTTCCGTAACTGTGCTTTGCTAACTTTGTTAGCTAACATTTAATTATGCGACCTCGCCTATAATTTTTTCTCTGGTTCACACTTCCCTTCTCTGGCGTCTTTTAATCTACAATTGCGAGGCCAACAACGCTTTTACACAAGACTAGTTTGATTAGCATTTGCAACCGACACTTTGAGGACTATTTTCCCAAGTGTAATCGGACGACCTTTATCAGCTTTGTTCACTTTATGACTCTTTAGGACAACCTTGAGTTCCACAGTTCTCATAAATGACATTAAATGTCATCATTCTAAAAAGTTTCAACTAAAAAAGTTTTACATTTTGTATATTTAACCATTTATAATGGGATATAAAACAGAAGCCTCTTCATGATGCTTTTAAAAATTACCTATGTTTGAACTTTACCATACGAATTTTATTTAGTACCAATTACCAGTTTTGTGGTTCCAAACAACGTGCATATATCTGAATCAGAATGGAGGACAGGACACATTGATATTTATATTGCAGATTTAAAGCCGAGCTATAAACTGCTCGGTATGAATTAAACAACGAATAGAAAGTCATAAAATACAGGACTTGTAGGTCGGAAATTAAATTCTAACCAGTGTAGAGGATTTACATAATTTTTCTGATCATCAGGGTAGCTCGTTTTACAATTTGAGGTTCTCCAGAAAGCACTTTTTCTGAGACCACAAACGGAATAAAGCTGATCATTTCAATACGAATTAAATCCCATGAAGAAAGGATGAAGTGACAAAAGAGGAGACAAGTAAAAAGAGGGAAAGCAGTAAAGGCCAATTATCTTTTCAATTCTTTAGTCTCGTCTTTAATCCAGATTTGTACCTGTCTTTCAAAGGTAATTAACTGAACAGAATCTTGCATCTTGTAAGAATATAAGCTAAGCTGCCTTTTGTCTACTTAAAAAGATCAGAACAATTTCGAAGCAAGTAAAAGTAGAAGTAAATGGAATTTATAGTCGTGATAAATTCATTCCAGCATTGTTCCCCTTTGATTGTGCGCACTCACGAGAATTTCTTAGAGCAAATACATATTTTTACCAGATAAAAACGTCTATATCGTCCCAAAACCTGATCGAATATTTATTTCTTGAGGAACTAATATCTGAGCATGAATAATGAAAAAAGTCGTTTCTTTAAGTCTTCTTTTTGTTGCTTAATGCTGTCAATTTTTGATTTTAATTCTTTTACACTCATAGAAGAAAATCGAACACATAAAAACCTGTAACTAGAAGAAAATTTCTATTTAACGGATTTAAATTCACAATTTCTTGGAAAACTAAGAATTAGTAAGTCTCAGGTTTCAACTGTCGATTTCATACTGAAATTGAGAAAAGACTGAATGAAATGCATGAATTGAATCATTATAGCAAATGCTAAGATGCAATGAGAATAAGGTACAATCGGAAAGGCAATGTTCTTCTATCAGACTTGTCCGATTCGAGGCACTTACGACAATACCTTTTCCATCTTACTCTCTCTTTTTCTCCTTCTCTTTATGTTCCTCTTTCTTTTCAACTCGTGGGATTCAATTTCTCACTTGGGAACGTGCAGATAAAACGTTATCAGAATTGAAATGGACCTGGTCACAGGGACATAACAAAAAAATCAAGACTCTTTTCGTAACTTTATACAGGTTTCGGAAACCCGTGATTATTTTTATTTGCGAAAAAGAGAGTGAAACGAGAGAAATGCTACAATTATGTTATTTTTCAAAAGAATAATTGAATAGTAGCTGAATAGTAGTTAATACGTAATCACTAAATTGAAATTTTAAAACACTAATATAGCAAAGTAGATTCGAGGTTACCGTTGAATAAAAAGAAGGAAAAGCGGTAAACCAATAAGCTCCTTATACTTTATTAAGTATCGATTTATATTTGAAATATTTCTTATCTTTCCTCCTTAACGAAATACCCGAGGTATTTTTATGATATAGTGCTCGTTTTGGAAAACCTTTCGTTTTAAGCTTATAAAGTTGCTCTCTCACTGTGCTATTTTCTTTTTAGCACTTACTTAAATAGCGATGTTGATTAAACTAAATGGAAAAAACCATTCTGCTTGCTATGTTCTAGCTGATAATTTCAGGTATCTTGCTCTATATTCGCGTTTAAATGATTTTCAGTCGAGTACTTTTAATGGAAGATCCTTTTTATAGAGTAAACATAACTAAAACTACATTTTATTAGTGTACTTTTCCAGTCATGTACTTTTTTCTTCATTATTGATCAAACGAATATTAAAAGCTTCATATACATAGGAAAGCAGAGTGATTCCAAAGAAAATAACTTCTACTTTTTCTTCTTTGATTATATAAACATTATACTATCCTTTACATATGTAAAAATGTATCAATAGAGTTATATTATAAGGATTGAAAACACTCACGTTATATCTAACCCGAGGGTCGTTGAGGATATTGTGCCTGGCAAGACTCCCATTGCTGGCTTGTAGATGTGGTCTCAATGAGCCAACGCTTCCTTGTAGAAGATCGGGTTTTTCGATTTCTGGCCCACCAAACTCCTGCAGCTGTTGTAACCAACAACACAGCATTGCCTCGATGCCCTCATCAACCTACAAAATTAGCACATCATTTGCATACAATTTTACCTTAACTTTAAAGATTGATTAATTAAATCCCTTAAATCAAATACTATATCTTAAATCAAATACTATCTTAAATCAAATACTAACTTTCCGATTTAATAAGCTGATAACTATATTCTGGAGAATACAATTTTCGGTCAATATATAAATGAGAATAAAGAAAGATAAGTTTACTTTTTAAAGACAAAATATTAAGTCTTTTCTGTGTAAGATTTAATGCATTACCCTCCTGGGATCGGGTACTTGTGGGAATACAAAGTCGGATGCTGTTAAGATTAGCTTATATGGACCCTTCGACATTCTCTTCTTCATCAAATGTCTCCTGAAAGAAAATTTCTTTTAAAAGATCAATTTTTATTGGTCTTCAATTTAGCAAACTTTGATCCATCTCTAAATTCAGCTTTAATTTAACGTGAAACTACAATAAATATTTGTATATGTATATGTATCTCCACAAATATCTGTAATATGGCAGTGGTTGATTCAACATCGAAATGTCTGTTTATTCCATAAATCCTGACGTAAATCAACATTTACATTGCAAAATAAGGCCAGCATTTATCTCATGAAGCATAAAATCGTTCATTCTGTTTGTTTTCAGCAATTGACTACAACATAATTTAACGTAAGTTGCATTACCGTATCAATGCTGCGGTAATAATAGCGATGAGGCCGAATAGGAGAGAACTCATTATGATAGCTACGATATGTGCAGTTCGTAATGGAATACCTTGTAGGTCGCCAGCTATTACACAAAATTATAATTCTAATTAAAATCGTGTTAAAATTCTGAAATGATAATTATTGGCTAATTATAATTGAATCTTAAATTATAATTACAGAACTTTTCAAATAACGGAGAAATCTGATGAACATTGAATTAAAACTTTTCACTAAATATTCTAGATAAAAATGATTATTTTTTAAGTACTTCAATATTGAATACATTCTACATTGATTTAATTGTTAAGGAGATTGAAGTATCAATATAAATGAGACTTAGAGTTTTTATCGTTTGAATCGTATTATTGTTTACTCACAGGAACATCCGCCTGGGTTTTCGCAAACTTCGATGCTCTCTTCATCAGTAAATGTGTTTTCAATTAATTCTCTAACTATGAGTTGCTCTTTCTGTTCAACCACAGTGAGAATTGGTTGCCAACTATCCATACTTCGAAGCAACAAAGTGTAGGTGAACATTTTGTTCTTCAAGGAATTAAAAGACGCATTGTATCGTGTCACAATATCCAGCGATTCCTCCAGGTGTCCTAATGTGTTTGGTACCATATAAATTGACTTACCACTAAATATTCCTTGCACGTCGTACCTGAAATTCAAAACCATGTTACATGTTAAATAATGATATGATTCTTCAACAAGATTCTATTGTTTCAGAAAGCATCTCCCTTTACTTGAATCTGAATTCAGATATATATTACATCAGAATGCAAATCTTCAACCCCTCCGTTATTTGACTTCCCGTAAGTAGGGTTGTCAGCGATTCAATAAAAGGAAAATGTTGATTTTTTAAAGAAGATAAAATATGATTTTTACGTTTGGTCGATGGGTACGACGGCCAATAAATTTGTCAGCATTGACTTGCTGAGATTTAAGGGTGGTGTAAATCGACTTGACGATTCTATGCCCTTCTGTTCTTGTGGTGCGTTCAAGCGAGCGAGGGATGCGTTCAGGGTAGAAAAATTGGAAGACTGAGTGCTCGTGAACGGTACCAGGGTAGGAAGGGTGGACGAAGATACTGAAGTATTTTGCGGGATAAAGAACTTTGAATTTTCGGGATGGATTATCAGGATTACGGGATGCGGTACGCGTGCCTCCTGAACAATTGTGTCCATCTCGACTAGTATGCGACTTGTGTAGTCACCCTCCAGCGGCAAACAAAAAACTATCGCTGCAACAAATATACCAGTAAATATAAACACGTCGAATTTTTGCGTCGTGAAAAAAGATGAATATCAAGAAATTTATTTTTAATGTTGAAATACTCAAAACACGTATGAATATAGCCAATTTTATAAAAAAAAATTCTCTCTGTCCTTTGCAATTCGTCTGTCTGTTTCAAGGTGAAAATTACCATTCAATTTAAATTTACTAAACTGAAATGAACTCACAGTTCGTGAAACACTTAATTGCATATTCAAGCTTTATCTTACGACAGTCTTTGTCTTTCAAATTCACTTTACGTAAGGGAAGTCCTTTTAGTATTTATGACTGAAATGGTCATCAAGTTATTTTTGAAAATTTTCAGTTCATCAAATTCTAAAAGTCTAGCTTTATTCCAATTTATTGATAATGTTATTTATTGATAATATAGGAAACGTAGAAAAAATAGTATGTTATGTGCAAATTGCAGTAGATAGAGTCGAGTAATGTCAGCCAGAATCAAAAAGTTATAAATCATTGTGTTTTCGTTCATAGAAAGTTTTGTTGATCGTGGCAACTTCTATTTTCTGATTTTATTTCCGAAAATGGTATTAGTTTTTTTTAGATATTCATAAATATTGGAATGCTATAATCCCAATAGCACTTATTAACTCTTGATGTAGAGATCAAAGCTAATCAGTGCTAATGCGATTATGGAGTGTCCTACATTTCCTTTGTTCACATTAATTAAGCTCTAAATGCTTACCTCTACAGGGTATAGTACTCAAAGGTCTTAAGGAATCCTGAATTTGCTTGGGACTATCAGTATATGGTAGTACGATGTGATGCCTAGGGACAATTCCAATATTTCCTAGAGCAATGACCACGGCTCTATCCAAACTTGACCAAAATGCATTATCTGGAACAATTAATAAGACAGACATTTTCACTATATTGATATAATCAAATTTTAAAAAAGTTGAATATTCCTCATTATATTTCCATAAATTCTTTTATATACTTTATTTTGTTGATGTATGTTCTCCCAGTGGGCAAAAAGACATTGTCATCCTGAAGACATCCTAAAGACATCCTTAGGACGCCAATGTCAGTCCAATTGGTGTCCTAAAGATGTCTCACATCCAAAAGATGAATCTCTTTAGAACGTCCTCAAGGGAAATTGTTTGAAGTAGGGAATAAATATTTAAAAATAGTTGTGACAATTCTTTAGCACGATATATAACAGGTCTGATATAAATAATATACATTTTGGTATACAAAATAATTATAAGAATAAAAATGCTTATTATTTCTCATTTCCAGCAAAAATATCTTGCCTCCATGTTACGAGGGCTACAAGTTACAGCCCTCTCTTTATGCAACCAGATGCAGCACGTGGTTAGCCGAAGGGTGAAATTGAGGGAGGGGTAAGCCTTTAGATAAATGGGGTCTTCTGGCCTACCCTTACTCTCGGTAATTAAGAAAAGATACGTCTTCCAGATCACATCCCATCCTAAGGCCAATTTGACTTCTTGACTAACCTTTTTGACTTACAATTAGGTCAACATGGGGTTGCTCCACCATTGTTTCATTTCGCAAATAGACATTGGGGATGAAATTCCCCGTATTCAGTGCCTCACATAACACGTAATAATCAAATATTTATATACGAGTACGATTTAGGGAAATGTAAAACATTGAAATGGATACCCTGTTCTTGGAAAAATAATCCCTGGTAATAGTCTCGAATTGCTGGGAATTCATTTCAAACCAATCCGAATCATTCCGAATCAATCAAAATTCATCCGAAGTTTCAATCCGAATGAATTCGGTCTATCCGAATAAATCCTAATTGAATGGGCCTCGGATTGATTTCGGTTATAACTAAATAGGAAATTTTCGGATTTGTTCAGAATGAATTTCTATTCGTATAAAGTGTGAAGATAAACAATTAGTGCAAGTGATTTATAATCTAGCTTATACGATGTTCAGAGCTTGAGGTTAGACTAACAGTTCATAGAATGTATAATTGAATATCGATTAACCCTAGTAAACGGAGTTGATCTAGTGCAGTATATAGTTGAGACTATAATAATGTCGACAAAATAGTCTTTCACGCCTATGTATAATCCAGTACACATAGAGAGTATGAGGGGATTTGATTAATGTCAACATTAAACTGCGAGCACTCAAATCCAGAGTACTACTATGATTTAAATATCAATTGAGCTACTAGATAAAATTATACTATATCTACAGTTTAACTGTGGATTAAATTTTGCTATGATACACTTTATGTGCATATCATCACATATTGTTGTAATAAAGTTTCTCTATAAGATAACCATGAATAAATAATCTTGGGCATGAAAACTACTTTCCTTTTTCATATTATTTTAGTTACTATGATTGATATTATTGTAATTCTTACCTGAACCTATAATTGCTACCGATTTCCATCGAAAATGACGAAAAATTTCAGCTAAGGCCCTCGCAACTGTCAGTATTGAAGGAGAAAGCCTGATAATTGGTGATAATTTTGCTTCTTCTTGTGATTTCTGAAACATTAAATCGCGAAAATCATATTACTGTTAGTATAGTGGAAATGAGTTTAATTTATATTTTAGATAGATATATAAGATGTAAAAATGCCCTTTTATAACAAAAATGCTAAAAATTCTCATAAAAGTTTACCTCGACATAAAAATCCTCTTTTATTTTGCAAATCGTGTAATAGCTTTCTATATAACCAGGGGATAAAATTAAAAATGAAGAGCCTCACCGACAGGAAACATAGATTCGAAACTTAATTTCGTAAATGAAATTTTCCACGAAAAAAATTAAGTTATGTTTTGAGAGTGACAAAAACTGTATGAGAGCTAACGTTAAGAATGCTTTTTTAGGAAATTCTGGACATTGATTAATTTAATACGCTGTTATACATAATATGTGGGTCTCTAACTATATCACAATGTTCAAAGAAGCGTGTACTTTTCTCGTGTTATGTCGCTTCGAAAAGGGAGCGAAGAAAGAATATCCATTATGGTGGAAACTTTGTTACTCTGTTGAGCGGAAGATAAAATAAAAAAAAAAGAAGAGGTAGAGACTAATCGCATCACTCGGTGGAGGGTCGGTTTTCTCGACATGCACCCTGCTGGATCACTTCTGCCCTTCCCACTATAATAGCTCAAAATATAAAGACCCTGCGTAACGAATCACAAGATTATACTGATGATAAGACTCACACTCCTTATATCCCTTCTGAGCCTCTGCCAATTACACCTTTACTCTTGCTTTTATTTCCACGAAAAAGCCCAGAACGCACAATAATCTGTCAATAAACTCTAAGAAATCGGCATTTTTCGGGGATTTTACTTTTTATTTGTAGTATTATAAGAAGAAACGAAAGCGAAAATGGAACTGTTAAAAAGTGTGATTTTCGTGGATAGGTCGTTTATCTTACTTATGCGCTACATTAAGATAAATGTATTGCTGGCGAAGTGAAGAATATATATGTATAATAATGTTTCGCGTACTTCTGATAAGAAGTTAATGTTTCAGTTTGTAAGATGAAGAATTTAAGGAGCAATTAATTTAAAAAACTTATTTTTCCCGAGTTAGTTCCAAAGCCATGAAGTAACTACGTATGGAACAAATTTCTCATTAAAAGTCTTTGCCAGTTCTTAAATGGTATTTGAATTGCTGAACTTCTGTAAGGTATACATTATTTATCGAGTTAACTTTTTCAATTAAGCCAAATTTTTTTTAAAACTCGTTGTGTCCGTAAAAAAGTTTGGACGATATAACGACACGGGTGAATGAATACGTTACTCGAGCAGAGGAAAATCTAGCGAAATCCATTTAAATGGTAATAAAGTGTAGCGCAGTTGCCGCATCTGATATACACTATAGATCGACCAAACTCTCTTTCGATCCACTAAGAGCGTGATAAATCATAAAGCGAGAAAAATCATACAGTGATATATTTATATCCAATACAGACACATGTATGCACATAATGAAATTCGTAGCCCGAGCATGAAAATTCGCTTCCACACATTAAAATTTATTGCAGATTTTATTTACTCGTTATATAGTTTTACCAGTGTAAATTATGCAATATTTTAATACTAATAAAAAGCTAAAAATTCAGATAGTTTATCACTGTTTACGTTGTATACTTTGTTCAAGCCGGTACACCAGTAAACGTTTAATGCTGCACAAAATGACAGAGAGGGATTAAAAGTATTTTTACTTTTTTCATTTCCCCAAGCGTAACACTTTTGAAAATTTACTTTTTGGCATTAAAAATTCAGCTATAGTGCACGTGAAAAATCTGCTCGTCTTGAAAAGCGAATCTCCAAGCAACACACTTGTAAGCGGTTGGGTTTGGGATATTAGGAGAGAGCGAGAATGGAAGCTTTTCATCTTTCAGGCGTATAGTGTATATATATATATATATATACAAATACATCAGTGTATGTGTATTTATGCACGAATATGTGTAGCTAAACATATAAGAAACTCTACATGGGTACGACACATATATCTTCCTCTTTCGAGATTAACTTGCCAACTTTTCCTGACACAACCAGCCAAACTAGGTCGGTAGTATGGAGAGTCGCTAGTTCGTCTAATCGTCGCCCCATCTCGTAAAAACAACTCAGATAAACTATCTATTCCTCATATCCAATATTCTCAAAAAAATTATTTTCAAATTAATAATAATTTCCAATGTTTTAAACATCTTCTTACACTTCTTTCAACTCTTCAATATCCTATTTTTATATATAGTTGTGATATTAATTCATCTTTTCAGGATCCTTCTTGCTATAAATGATATTGAAGAAGAATTCATTAAAACTTGAAGGTACTCATGCGTGTGCCTATAATATAAAGTATTTAAATATTTTATCATTTGGAGGGTTTATTCTATTATTTAAAGAAGTGTTGTTTTAAATAATAAAATCAACCCTTAAAATTATAAAATATTCAAATTCAAATTTCTATTATACTGTTCCCTTTTGAATTCAAGTCTACATTTATTAGAATGTATAGGTTTTCTGTGTAAAAAGTTAAAATCAATTATGAAATAAAACCATTTATGAAACAATGTTTTCTTTTAGCAAGAAATGACAGATAAAACCTTTTTTCAATAAAAAAATTATCCCGATGGAGAAATTCATCTCACTTATTTCGTTGAGCATGAGTTCGAAATAAATAACAGAACGAATTCCATATGAC
Source organism: Synergus japonicus (assembly GCA_900474275.1). NCBI lineage: Eukaryota > Metazoa > Arthropoda > Insecta > Hymenoptera > Cynipidae > Synergus > Synergus japonicus. The sequence continues at coordinate 88,986 of UCOH01005935.1, forward strand.
AAAAAAAGGAAATTAGATTGGATGTCTTATCTAAATAAAAAGTAAAATAATGATAAAAATGACAGTTGCTAAAAACCCAGAAAAAGGATGTTCTCTTTCTGAGGTCCAGAAAATAACTCAGAATACTTTATATCGTTTTGGGGGCAGAATATTGCCTTCGTAGGCAGATTTCACTACGGAATGTAATAAATCTTGGGATTCGTGTAAATACGACGTTATGGAGAGACACGTACATTACCTTATTCCCGCCAAAAGTTATATTCTCGAAGGGTCTAACTTTCTGCACTTTTCTGATTAGCTCATCCTCTAAACTTTATGCTTCATTTTTTCCAGTTTTATTTTCACGCAAGTCACGGTAAATATTCTTTGCCTTGGGGTATTTCTTCCCTAATAAGAATTCTTAATAGGGATTTCCGATCTTTTTAGAATGACAAAATTATCCTATACGTATCATAAAATTTGGACATTTTTTAATATAACTTGTACTTCTCCTAGGCCTTCGGAAATAATTTAATTTAAATTAAGTTTTGAAACATCGAAAATTCATTAATCTCGCCTTTATTAGAAAATCAAGAAATACCCTCCATACAATAAGACAAAGAAAGCAGTCCAAGTAAATAATCTCCTTCTCAAATACTTAATGGACGAAATCTTTATGCTATTTTATTCACATAAAAAGAGTGCGATATAGCTACATATGAAGCGTACAATTCAATTGCATCTTTACCGTGTACGTATATACATATATATATTATATATATATATATATACATATTTCGAATATATGGACGTAGAACACATGAATCCACTTTATCTATATACGTTATGGATTGGATAGAGCACAATATAGAGACGAAATTTGAATTGTCATTTCCACATCCTTTTCTACTATTGTCGCGTTTGCGTTATGGCTGCCATAAAGCATTTCCAGAAGTACAAAGGGCACTCGCTTTTATTTATGTTTTTCTCGTTTTTTACGTCCACCGGAATAGTTTTACCATCCAAGGGTTGACACAGCAAATCTCTTATTTCTCAGTGTTATGGGCCTACGAAACTTTTACTGTTCTCAACGGGAGCATTTTTAGTATCCTACAGGATGACTGACAACAGCCTTTTAGTCAATTAATTAAAAGGTATTCAAGTATTGTTTCACGAGTGGAAAGAGAATTTTACACAGGGGAGAGCAAATGGTTATTTTTATTACATAAAATATTTGAAATTAGTCTAGGGACTAATTTTTCTAGAATGTCATAAGGGTCAAAAACTATCATTCCCTCCCTGGATCTAAAATTCCGATAAAATTTTTGTAAGTTATGACACATTTTGAAGCTTTACCCACCCCAGTTTTTCCCTCTTAAAATAAATGGAAAATTTCAAGGGGATGGAACCCTTAAATATTATGCGATTGAACTAAAAATTTGTAGAGATTTTTATCTCGTATGTGACTTCACAAATACGAGAGATAAAGTTTTAACATTTGAAATGTTTCAAAAATAAGTTTAAAAAACAACTGTATAGTATAGAGTTGGAATTCAATCCAGAAAAGAGTTTTGCATCGCACGTGTCCAAAAATTTCGTCTCGTCTTTATTATCGACTCAAAATGAAGGAATGGAAGCTATTACTTTAATTGAACAATATATTTTGAACGATTGATCCGCGATTCAAAACGTCACTGTCGATATTCGTTTCGTAAAATATTCGCAAAATTGATAAAATACTGAGTTTGTATAACTTTTATTGAAGAGGTAATCGAAAGACATTTCCGAGATTTTTAGGTATTTGTGTGTGCAAGAAAACAGAAATAACCAATAAACCGAATGGACTTCGACCAGATTTACTATATTGTCGCTCTTGCCATTCATGAGATTAAAAAAGCAAATTGTAATTGCTCCATTCATTCTTACTATAGTAAAATATGCTAGAGTAGACATCTTTATTACAAATCTTTACTGGAGGCAGTTGAATAATCAATTTTCTTCGTTTTACCAAGTAATATTAATTATTAAATTAAAAAAATTTGCTGAGAGTTTAAACTTACCTGGGGGCAACTCCAGGTGAGCAGCGGTTTGTTCCACAGATGAGCGAGTTTTACAGCCACATCGCAAGTGTTTGGATTGAGGTCTGCGATCAAAGCTTTCGTCGTATTTTGCTCCAGGGCTTGAACTAATGCTCCAAGACCCCAAGATCGCGTCTCGCACGCCTCTAGAAGAAACAAGATAAGCCAATTTTCAACACATTTTCAACTGATGATTTAATAATTAATAATATTTCTGAATACGAGATTTAGATTTCAAAATGATAGTAGGTACACATAAAAAATATCATTTTGAAATGTAAAATCTTTTGTAAGAGGTTCTCTAGAGATTTTTCTTGATGCTATATTCGAACTTTTCATTGTATAATATGAGTAGAATCCACCTCGTTATTTCAAAATCTTTTGTCTGTGCACTTGAAATGTTTGATATAACATTGAAGAGTAGAAGCTTTTGCTCTTGCACAACAATGCTATGTATTGCTATAAATATCATTTCTACTTGTTATAAGAGTCTGAAAGAAATATTTGTATTTAAGGAAAACATTTGAGTCTAGAAACTGTCGACCTTTTGAGAACCCGATGTCCCGATTGTTTATTTTTGATCTAAATACTTTCTATTCTTATTGAAAATTCTATAATATTGAATTAATGCGTAGCTGAAGAAAAAATTCTGGGCTTAAAAGATTCTTTTATCCTCTTGAGACGGATATGTAATGTAAAAGGGACGAATTCAATGACCTAAATAAAGTTCTATTTCCCGTTTCCCAAATGTAGGATATCTGATCTTCAAGTTCTAAATGAGTGAACCTTCCAAATCCTTTTACATCCTGTGTGAGATACTGGCCACTATTTCACTAGATAAGAAAATTCCCTATCAGACTCGCCTTTGTCTGAACATAATCGCTTGGTTCTACTGAAGCTTACGAACGAATTATAATTCCTTTCTTTACAAGAAGAGTTGTTTTTATAAATCAATTTTGCAAGTATGTTATGTTTATATTTAGCTCACTGTAATTTGCTGGAACATTGTATTAACATATTGAAAAAATTCAATTTTTCTATTGAAGTGTGCAGGAGAAATGAAATAGCGACATTAGGGCGGATATAATTGATTCAAATTTGAAATGTGGTAACTGGCCGTGGGAATAATTAATATCTGTGCTGAATCCCTTCTATTCTGTTGCCAGGACCAGATTTACCAGAATATGGCTTTAGTGTGGTGGGTGATGAATACATTAATACGGAATTTATAGATCTAAACACGTTTTCCGCATATGCGAAACGCGATCCGTAACGTGTGTTCTCGATATGGATGCGAATGGCACGTAACGAACTCAACAACGCATTCATTCAGGCTGTATCGATCGATCCACATTATCGTGCTGGCACCTTCTCTTTCGTATATGTATATTACAAGAGAATTGAATAGAGAATAGCATATAGTAAATCTGTTAGTCATCGTCAGTCACCACAAGCCTCTATCCAAATTTTGGCTCCATAAATATCTTTTTTCGAACAAAAGAAAGTGGATCAATCTATCCAAAAGTGGACCAAAGCGTTGCATAATATAAAAAGGATTGTTTTATACTGTGCAACGCTTTGATCCACTTTTGGATCAAAATTTAACACCATGGAATTTAGTGTATATTAATATGCGATTTCCTGCTCACTTAACCCTATCTCCAATCGAAGTTAATAAAGATCAAAGTTGAGTTATTAGTGCCAGAAGCAAGCTTTTGAAGTGAATTGATGTCGAGGTTTAATTAGACGATCGACATTGAATGCCATTCCCAAAGGAGAAAACTTGGCTGCAGGTATATAGAAATTTCGCAACGTCTAGAACACATTCGAGCGAATGGAAAATCGAAGTTGCTTTCAGCCGATCATTACGAATTTCCGGCAGCATCAGCTACCTGGCTTTTATTCCCTGCAAATAACGTGGAATAGGATAAACTCTCGAAAATAGAGGAGATAATTTTACGAATTCATGAGGCATGAAGATTTACTGTAGAAGCTTTTACTTTATAAAGTACATTTTTTAACCATTGAGGATAAATTTTCTTCTGAATTTAACGTATCAAGTGACATTAAACAATTTGAAGTAAATAATGATGACATAGTGTATGGTAAAACAAAGGATAGTGATTAAAAGCAACCTAGAATTCTCAAGAGACTATAATTGTAGAAATGCTGCTATTCAGATAAAATGGAACAATAGTCAGCCATCATAGAATTTGTAAGACAGAGCTACAAAAGCTACAATCAATCAAATAATATTGTACATAAAATAGAAAAATATTTTTGATGTAATATTTTCAGTTCATAAAATCTAGGATGATTTATCAATTCTGCTCTGCACGGATTCAATTTAAACGAATTCAGATCTGGTTGAAAAATCAACGCAAGTTGTGATAAGTGAATCAGAAAAATTCAGAAAACCGCCCGTGAGCCAGCTGCAAGAAATAGCTGTAATAAAAAAATATTGAAGGAAAGAAATGTAGAATTCGGAAACTGAAAGTTTTATCGCGGATTCTCTGCCATTGGCAAACTTGCGCCGGATTGCGAGAACTGCTGACTTTGAAATATTCACCAGCATAAAGTAAACTGTCTCAATAAAGATGCAAGAAGGGTTCGTCAAAATCAAAAAAGATGACAGGTCTCACTTTGCTTAAAATCAATTTTGAAAATATCTGTTTCCGGAATGCATAAAAAGATTCGAGATGAGTCGTTGATGCAAAGGAGCGAATTTTTGTATACATAAACTTATCAATAATATAATTGATTTATTCATATTCCCTTAATTTAAACTTCACATTCCTAATGTTATTAATTTTTATGGAATAAAATTGTATGAATTTATCTGCGGGTAACGCTATATTTATTACTGGGATAATTATCAAAATTATATTTCCTAGTTGGAAGTATAATATAGACAGAATCTACTTGAAAGAGGATAATGAAGAATTTTAATGAAATATATAGCACCAAATTATTCGGTTGGAATCTCGTGTTTAATGAGAATTTTGAGTCATCTCTTGATTATGATTTATGGTACCCAGGAATTTCAAACTGAACTTTCAAAATTCTACGACTTTAAATTAATTGTTGCAAAATTCATCAGAACGGAATTTATTTACTCAGAGTTTAATAAGTTCTAACTTTTTAAAATTAATTCTAAAGCATACAATTATTCTCGTGAACACACGTGTACCTATTAACTAATTTCCAAGAATGAAACTCATGAATTATCTCCTGGCTATTATTTCAGCAATCCAGCTATGCGGAATAACGAGGATGAGATAGCGAGAGGCAATTATAGAACAATAAATAAAATCGGATTACCCTCGACTCTGAAATAACGTATTATCGACTTGCAGATTCTGCAATACATATAATATGCAGAATTCCTTTTGAAAATGCAACTACCGCTTGGGAAGACACATTGTCAGTATATAGATGTCTGGATAATAGAATTGTTGAATCAAACAAATGGTCTCACTTGAACAAATATGTTCGAAGCAAGTCAATGTTGCTCCTTCGAGAGAAGCCAGATTACACGCATCAGCTCAGTTCTCTCTTACTACATGAATTATTTATTTACCGATCTTGAATTCAAGCTAAATTTTACTCCTATACCATCTGCAGAATATTTCCAAGAATTTTTCTTATACCGAAATCAATATTCCCAAGCGAATATTAATTTCGTTATAAAAGAAGGTAAAATACGACTTTACAAAATAGGATTAAAAATTTATCCCTTGTGAGAAGTAAGTTTTGAATGTTGATGTCTTTTTTTACATTTTTTGTTCTCGCTTCAAAATAAAATAGGATTTAAAGGATTTCGTTTTTTAACTTTAGGTTCATTTGTTTTTTCGAATAACTCTTTCTCTCTCTCTCTCTCTCTCTCTCTCTCTTCTCTAGTTTCTTTTTATAGTATAGCCGCAAATCCGAGAGGATTACGGCTTTTCAAATACTTAATCGAATGCATATATAGTATCACCGAATCGACTTTATACGATTAGAGACGTAAATATTCTCTTTACTTATTTACCAAGCTAGGCATTTTTTTGAGAATTGATGCAGACTTTTTTTTAATTTTCATTCGTGTTGGTAGATATTAAGGTATTCTTAATTCAGTTTGGGTGTCTGGTGTTAGAATTTCAACACATGAGCGAGTCATGCAGAATAGTGATAACCGGGATCAGCAAACGAGTTCTCGTTCAAATTCATCTGTTTAATTAAATCAGTTATTCCATAGAATAAAATTACTAAGATTACATTTTCAAATGCCAGTTTCTATAGAATCGTTTGATTCGACAGAATTTCTATCAAGTTGAAAGTCAAGCTTTACAGATAAAGAAGATCAAACTCTAGATATATTTTAAAGAGAACCTTCTGTAATAAAAGTCAGTCTCATTACAAATAATGAACGAAGTTTCCTATCAGTTCATTAAAATACTGGTTCCTCATTAAAATTTACGATTAATTGAAGGGAGTGAATTCTATCTCTGATGGTTGACTTTTTTCAAAAGTATGGAAATAATTGAATGTTATCTCTTTGAAGTGATGTGGTATAATTTAACATAAAAATTCTATTATTATTTATAATATCCAGAAATAATATTTCTTTAAAGCCATACTCTGTAATATAACCAGTGACATATTTAATTTATATTTTTTTATTCAGTTATGACGATTTATCTGAAGACTTCTCAAGAAATTATGAATATTTCCTTTAAATGTAAATTTCGGCAAATATTAGCTTCCGTGAGTATATACGAAGTACCATCAGATTGAGGGAATGCAAAAGCATGGCAAAGGCTTTGTAAATAATTATCAACGTTTTACTTTACAAATGCAAGCGAGGTGAAATATGTTGGACATAGTAAACAAACTGCACTGTTTGTGAACAACTCTGAATTATATATTTATATATAATCATAGCACAGTCACCTGCCTTTGTGTGTTTGATGAGTTTAAGAACAAAGTTTAATCAACTCTTGCTCCCATATGTGATATTCAAACCGGACTTTACTATTCATCATATGCAGATATATTATGAACAAAACTTAAAATTTGACCTAAAAGTTAGTACATGAACTTAATTTATTTGATAAAGTGAATTACTTACGAGACTTTGGAATCATGGCAATGGTAATCTTTGAGCTACGAGAGCTTAAAAGGTCTTGTACTATGGAAGTGTTGAAATCTTGATTGCAAATTTCCCGTAAGAAGACTAAAATTTCCGCACCAGCTTCGGAGTTCGAGGATGAATTAGCGATAGGAAGAGGAAACCATCCGAGAAAGGTAACGAGCAGGAACCACCACCAGCACTGGTGCAACCAGCACCGGGCCATGGGCCCTAATAACCCTTTTACTCCAACAACGGCCTCTGTAATAAAAAAAAAACACTAGATTAAATAATTTAATATTAATGAAAGAAAATTTGTTAATTAATCTTCTATAATAAAATTTCAAGTAAGTGCTTGTCCCTTCCATGAGAGATTCAAAATAAATAAAGTTGGTCTTCACATTCTTTTAAATTTTATATTAAACATTCGCCTCGTGACTGAAGGATTTAAAATATTTATTACCCTCTCGCCCTTTTAGGAACTTTTATAAAAAGCACCTTTATCTATAAATACATATAATCGATAATCAGAAGAGTGAGCAATTAACTAATAAAAGAGCTGACAGGTCAAACTAGTTTAATTCTCAATCTTAAAAAAAAATGTACTGAAAATCTCAAATATCTCCATTCATTCCATGAGGCAGGAAAGCGTGCTGTGCGCTAATGTTGTTTGTTAAATTTAAAGAAAAGAAATGATTGGATTAGAAGTTGTTAAATTTTATAACTCACCGTTGATAGGTCGTCCTCCGATGTCTTCCGCTTCACCTATGAATCCTCGCTAGTCTTCTTCTTCTCATGTTGGTGACTTCCGGTCTCTCCACTCCTGTTCCCTCGGCCACCGTCGACCCCTTGATATTGTTGTCATACGCGCTGCGGTATTTAAATTCGCGATTTATTACGATTTACTGTCAAACAGTTCCCATTGGGACTCGAGGCTCATGTAACTTTTAGGAGTCGTTATTAAACTGTTCGATTTTATATGCATTGACACTTTGACTTTATAGCTCGTATAATTTAATGCTTCACTCTAAATCGAAGTTGATTTGGCGGTTGTGAATTTCACGTCATAAAATAGCTTCTTGTTGGAAATCCGATCCCCGAAATGAACTCTGCCTACTTATCTGTAAAAAAAATAAGTTCTTGTAATTTTTTTAATACATATATTTATATGATTAAAATATTTTAAAATGAGGGACGAAAGATACTATTTTTATTCTTAAAGTGTTATTTCGAATACCAGAGTTGCCGAAAATGGAAGCTCGGTGGATATTTTAGGGTGCAACTAGTTTTAAGGTAGCTTGAAAAATTTAATAGGAGTGTAGCGGAAAAGAGAGGATAAGTGTTCAGAATATGGTACATCAGTACAGTGTAGCTCGCAGCAACAAAGTATATACATATATATATATATATATATATACAATATATACACGCAATGGAGGCAATCTCTCTACGGTCGCCGGTAACCACCATTAATTACGGTAATTGTTCGTAATAAGTCACTTCATCGAAAATAGAATTATGATCGTAATGTCAGAATGCACTTCCTTCGAGAGAAAACTCTGTTTGATCTATGCCTACGGTTATCAAACCAAATTTCGCCCCTAACTACATCTATGCACTCGAGGAACTTCATTAACGATTTACCATTCACAAAATCATTCTCTTTTATGTACTTATGACCCCAATTTCAATTAAATGGATTTTTTTAACGAAGGTAACTCAGTTGCTTGTGGAACTGTTGCTAACAATCTCTATAAATAATGATTATCCAAACAACAAGTTATATGACATTGAACTTTTTAATTGATATGAACTATTAAGGAGTTTGAAGAAGGATTTTTTACTAATTAAGGCTATAACTATGAAATTATAAATAATGAGATTAATACTTGAAGTACAAATCTCTTGGGAACAATAAATTGATCAATGAAAACTTTTTCTAAATCAGCGAATCCAATAAAACTACTTTTATTGTCAGTTTTCCTTTGAACATAAAGACAAGTATTTCATTATACTGCACGAGCAAAGGGATAATTGGATAAAAGTGAGGTATTTGGAGTGCAATAGTCGCATGAAGATCGTATATCTGGAAGAAGGCACAAAAGAAGTAATTGGAGAGGCAATCAGGTCTGGATTAGTTATTAGGAGTCTCTCTTCTCAATATAAATAAGTTCTTGCATTTTCTTATGCTGTTTTTAAATCAGTAAGAAAAAAAATCTGTCCGCTTATGCGGGCACATTCTCAAACACACATTCTCAAACACACGTAGAAACCTCAAAATGGCGCCCGAATTGCACGAATGAATTTTCTGGCAAAAATTTTTCAATTTGGGCGCCATTTTGAAGGTTCTAATTGTCCAAAATTACTTGATAACATCATATTCTTTAACTCCAGACATCGCCTCAACGATCTAGACCGGTTCCAAGATGATTCCAAGTCTGTGAATCTGGGAAAACCCGATTTAAAAAAATATGACTTCTCAAAATCGGCCTTTTTTTTGTTTCAAACTGTATTTTTCGAAGAAAAAATCATTTTTTTCGATCTAGAACCCGTCTAGATCGTTCACGCGATGTCTGGAGTTAAAGAATATGAGGTTATCAAGTCATTTTGGACAATTAGAACTTTCACAATGGCGCCCGAATTGCCCGAATGAATTTTCTGGCAAAAATTTTTCAATTCGGGCGCCATTTTGAAGGTTCTAATTGTCCAAAATGACTTGATAACCTCATATTCTTTAACTCCAGACATCGCGTCAACGATCTAGACCGGTTCCAAGATGATTCCAAGCCTGTAAGTCTTTGAAAACTCGATTTAAAAAAAAAGCCTTCGAAAATCGTGTTTTTTTTGTTTCAAACTGCATTTTTCGAACAAAAAATAATTTTTTTCGATCTAGAACCCGTCTAGATCGTTGACGCGATGTCTGGAGTTAAAGAAAGAGAGGTTATCAAGTCATTTTGAGCGAATAAAACCCTTACAATGGCGCCCGAATGGCCCGAATGAATTTTCTGGCCAACAATTTTCAATTGGGCGCCATTGTGAGGGTTCTATTTGTCCAAAATGACTTGATAACCTCCCTTTCCTTAAGTTCAGACTTCGCCTCGACGATCTAGACAGGTTCCAAGATGATTCCAAGCCTGTGAATCCAGGAAAACTC